>MIQA02002036.1:0-30770 GCA_001887855.2 Sclerospora graminicola | reverse complement strand
TGCATTCCTATACAACTCACAAACATGCTCGACCCATCGTCCAAATTTCGAAACGTGTCCGACAAGTACATGTTGACACATCCGTACAATTATCCACTCACGCTCAAGGCCACTCCCATCGTACATTTTAGCACTCTCTCCCCTCCCCCCCTGGGCGTCCGATTCGTCGTACTGCAACAATTTGAGCTCCTTTTTGACGCCTTCTTTCCGTCGTAAGACCCCCAAACATCGCTCACAAGCTTCCATTTCTTGTCGCATTTAGACCCACGAGGGACTTTCAGGAAAAGATAGACGGCAGGCGTCATACACGACAGAATCAGCGTTGCAATAAACACTTGCCATACCCAACCCACTTCTTTCGACGTGGAAGAAAACCACGCGGCATAGAGAATCCCCAAGAGAAAGCCACTCCCAAGCAACAACAAGGCTTTGCCTCGCATCTCCCGCGTCGAAATCTCATAGAGATAGACGGCTAACGTGGGTACCAAGATGCCCACGGACGCGCCAAGCAGGCCAATGCCAGGAAGCAACAGACTTGAACCAGTCGACGGGACACAACTAACGCCCAGCATGCCCACGACAGTACATAAGCCCCCCACGACAATCACTAAGCGGCGGCCAATGACATAAGTTAACGCCCCCGCCACCCCATTCCCACCAATACACGCGCCGTAAAACACATACGTGACACTCCCCGTGTTGCGGCCTTGTAATACGTCGTATGTCGTCCCATACGACAGAAAACCTGCCGTGCTTTCCAAAATCGTAAATAAATGAAACAACCAGCCACACCCAAGGCCCCCCAAGCCTCCCATGAACGCTGCCAAGGAAAACGCATACTGCGACGAGGCCGAGACCACGTCCGAAAAGCCTTTATTGTACATCATTCGCGTCTGAATAATGTTCAAAAACGGAATGGCCGAGAGAATCAAGAGGGGAAGAATCATGGCAATGGAAAAGACAAAGTCAAAAAAGAAGGCCACGTGTTGAAACATGGCCATGGTCGCAATCGACGACGAGGCAAAACTATACATGCGGGCCATTTCATTGATGCCATACAAGGCAGCAAAGTAGCCAAAAAACAAGGCCATCGTCCGAAGCAACGACAAGTTCCACAAGACCAACGTCGTCAAGAAAAAGACAAACACGAGGGCCAGCACGACACAAAGATACGCCAGTGCCCGAATCGAAGGCTTCCATTTCTGACACTTTTGTCCCACGACACTACTCACGCCCATGCCCACGACACTACATAACGCCGCCCCAAAGACAAATGCCACTGTCATCAAGTCCCATTCCAACGCCACCACGTACCACATGAGGACAAAATGACGGCATTCGCGCAACACGACGGTAAATCGGGCCATGGGCCTTGTATTATGGTACAATTGCAATTCCCCTTGCCACCAGCCAATCCACCCGCCTTCCATCACTTTATCATCGTCCACATATTCTTTCGGTGCGTACATCCACCGACTCCATGCGTACAAATCGGCTTTCGTCTTTTGCCAATCCAACCCATCCGTATTAAACAAATACGGCGACAATAACCACAAGATGGCAATGACCCAAATCGCAAACGTTTGGACACCAAAACTCTGTGCCGTCTCGCAATATTCAAACGCAAAATCATTCACTTGGCCCGCGACCGTCAAATCACAGATATTAAACGTTCCAAACGTCCAATAAACCAAACACAAGCCAATCAATTCCATTGCTTTCCGGTAATGACTCAATGCATATGCTTTATAGAGCAAGACAAACGTTTCTCGCGTGATTTTAAACCCTCGGCCCGTCGCTTTGTACGTCGCTTCACCATGCAATAAATTATTGTCGAAAAAATGCATGGTCGTCCCCAATTGAAACACAAAAAACGCCGGTCCCGCCGTACAAATCATTTCCAAAAATTGTACGACCCCACGGCGGAGTCCCATTTCCGCGAAATAGACACAAATCAAGGGCAACGACAGAAACAAGCCCGCTTGAATTGGGAAATCGTGTAGGGCGGCCGTCGTATAGGGCGGCCGAGGCTGGGCGAATTGGTTCCACCCACTTTTGCCACCATCGGGGGAAATCGTGACGCAAATGCCAAAACGGTTAATACCACGAGAAACAGCATCGATAGTAATTTAAAGTCATGGTAAATAGACTCCGTTGTTCGATAAGTCAATCGCGGCCGTGCGTACATTGCGTACATGAATCAATTCGTGTACGTTGAACGACGCGAGGAACCCACCGTGTGCGACCAATTTTTCCATCGTACGAAATCCATCGATCACATCGGCATCTTCGGTGCCAAACAACGCGCGGTAAAGAAAGTCTGTTTCCACCAGTGCCCCCCTTAAGAACTAGAGACAGATTTTACTATAAGTATACATTACCTTACCTGACTTACTTTAGGAATAATCCTAGTGATCCGAAATTAGGTTGCGGAGGTAACCTAGCTTATCAACATGTAACAGCATAAAAAGGTTAGTTAGGTAAGGTACATTACCTTACCTAACTTACTTTAGGAATAATCCTAGCGATCCGAAATTAGGTTAGAGACACGCGGAGGTAACCTAGCATAAAAAGGTTAGGGTTTTACACATAAGTTGGCGTATTTAACATATAATTTTGAGTACATAAATTTCGTACTTTACCGATAAAAGGCGGCAAGTTTCCACGGTACTACAAAACCCTTTCAAAATTGCTGCGGTTGATTATGACAGGTAAAAGTACGTAAATTTTGCTGCAAATCACATAAGAAAAAAACTGAAAATGCGGCTAACGCCGCCTACATGCATATTTTGTATACCACATTATAAAGCAATCTTGTAGTACAAAAATAGCTCTATAAAACCTTGTCAAGGACGTTTTCGGCGTTGTGGCACTCGTTTTCATTTAAAACGACGAAACATGCAAACCAAAAAAAAAACTGCAATATTCAGCAGACGGGGCATAGACGGTCAGACGGGGCATCAAAAATGATTACTAAACACATATGCTTTTCTGTCAAAATCACTAATTTTGACTACAATAATTGAAAAAAACGTGTATTTTTTGATAATTTATGAAAAATTAATTTTCAAAACTAAATAACTCCTCAGATTTTATATTCTCACCGAATCTGACTTTATATTCGTGATCAGCGTGATCGAATTAGGGGGGGCACCAATTGATTTCGTATAATTCGGCTTCGTTTTAATTTCGAAATGCTTCTGGGACCTTTTTGAATCCACGGCGACGACTACATGTACCTAGTGAATTCAACGGAGATTCTGGGAGCAAGAAATAAAAACAAGCCACTCTGTCAATTCGCGTCCGATCATAGCAAATATGGTACTCGTTTAAACGTCCCGTTCGACGAGGATTCCAAATCCGTCGTCTCGTCAGAAATCCGAGCAATATTGACGCCGCAAATTCGTGTTAAAGTTGGACGGGCAATCATTTCGAGACAATTTGACCCCATTTTAGTCGATTTTTCGGCACATTTTTTAACCGCTTCGAAAAACTAATAAAATCTCGCCGAATCCAATTACACTACGTGAAAGAGCGTCAAAAACTACCTCTAGAACGGTCCAGTCCGATATCCAAAAAGATCTGCTTCATGGATTTGCAAGGGAAAATAAGGTGAAAATTTGCAAAAATTCAACTGATTTTTTGCCATTTTTGAGGCACGAAAAATGCCATATCTCCAAAACTACTGCTCCGATTAAGCCAGATTTTTTTTTAAAAGTTGCGTACGCACGAGTTCTACATGCTCCGCTATAGCCACCCGACCAGATGTTTTTTGCGGCTTCAAAAAGTACATTTATGTGTGAAATTTTTACTATTGTCAAATTCACGTTTTTGGTCCGCTTCGAAAAACTAAAGAAGTCTCGCCGAATCTGATTACACCACGTGAAAGAGCGTCAAAAACTACCCCTAGAACGGTCCCGTCACAAATCCTGACATATCTGCTTCATGTATGTAAAAGGGAAAATATGGTGAAAAGTTGTCCAAATGCTAACGAAAATTGTTGCGATTTCTTACCAATTTTGACGCACGAAAAATGGCATATCTCCATAACTACTGATCCGATTGATCCAATTTTTTTTTTAAAAGTTGCGTATGCACTAGTTCTAGATGGTCAGCTATAGTCATCCGGCCAGATGTTTTTCGCGGCTTCAGAAAGTACATTTATGTGTTAAAAAATGCACATTTTTAAAGAAAACGTTTTTGCTAATAACTTTTAAACTAGACGTCGTACGCTTTCTGGCGTTGCATATTCGGAATCAGCGTGAAATTTACTATCTGGTATGACCCGGCTACACCCGTGTTAAAGACAGTCCATAATTAATGTCTAAATTGCATAAAAAGTACAAATGGTACATAAAATACGACCTCACCACGTGAAAGAGCACAAAAAAATACGTCTAGACCAACTGGTTACAAAGTCGAGCCAACTCGTTTTTTGAGGTTTTTATCGATATTGTAGGTTTTATCAATTTTGAAAGGTTTCCAGTGGCGTGTCGCAGAATGTGATTTCATAAATTGATTCAGCGTCAAAAGTTACCCCTAGAACAGTTGCGGGGTAAGGTGTAGATACTCTCGATATCTCATAATAAATAAAAAATATTCGATTAATATCCACCAATTAGAAAGGTTTCCAGTGACATGTCGCAGAATATGATTTGACCAATGGATTTTCGTTTCGCTAACTTTGTTTGTACATAAAAAATATGTGACGTTACGTAAAAGAATATCCGACTAATATCCACCAATTAGAAAGGTTTCGTTGACATGTCGCAAAAATATGATTTGACCAATGGATTCTCGTTTCTCTAACGACGATTTGAAAACTTGAAGTACAAAATGACAAATATGACGTAACGTATTGAAGTATACTTTAAGTAAGTTACAAGTTTCGCAGTCTCTAACCTGGTCGAAAACAGTTTATACATGTATAGCAATCGTTAACCAATCGGAGCATACCTACTATACTCCGATTATATTCAGTATACATATATCTCGTATGTGATTGGCTCGGACGAAAGACATTGACGTCAGTGTCCATTCGTCAGGAGCAAAAGAGCACGTCACACGTGCTCTGACGGCGTGCAACCGATCGGTGACAGCGTCTGAAGCTCCGCGTCGTCCAGGGAATTCACTAATTGCATTCCCACAGGCAACGTTGCTATCGTAACTGGCTAGACGTTGCTTTTAAAAATGCAGACGCATAGAAAAATTACCGCAGATGATAGAAGCTTCAAAACGTGTGAAACACAACGTTTGATTGGTTAAAAGGGATAATAGGAAAGATTTTTGGAAAAAAACACTTTTGTTGGCGTGAAAATATAAATGTTTATAAATGTCTTGCGGTCGTACTCTCTAAGTACTTGACCAGCTTGCACTAGACCTAATCATGCAAGCAAAATATAAGAAAACAATCGCATTCTTCCAGACTCTTTCTTGTACGACCCTTTGTCCATCGTATACGACGCATGCGTCCATCTACGGGATACTGCCTCCAGGCGATTCGTACATTTGATAGTTCGAATGCGATTTCGCGCGGGACCGACTGAAATTCTTCGATCGGGCACTTCCGGGCGTGCGTGCACTTCGTCGGGACGCCCGAAGGCGTCGCAAACACTCCCGTTCTGCTTCTCTCTCGCTCTTGGTACAAATCATGCCATTTTTTCGCGTCCCCATGAGCATCACGAGGCCCAAGGCCACGACACACGCGCCCGTGAACGCAAAGAGATAAATGTACGCATGGTCGACCAAGCCACTGGTCGACCGAATGTACGTACCCACTAGCGGCAAGAGGAAAAACAATCCAAAGTACAAGGGTACGTACACCGCCCGATGCTTTGTACAAAACAGGCCAACACACGAGACCCAGGGGATCGACGTCAAGCCCATTCCAGCAAAGAAATAAAGCACCAAGCCCACAATCTCAAGCATCAACAAGCGACCAGCCCCCGTGACAAACGTCGTTTTTGCACTCACGCCCAAGAGTCCCACCAATGTTCCCACCGGTATCATCGTACAAATAATAATCCGTTGATGCGTAATCCGATCCAAAAAGAAAAACGACACGAGGGCACCAATAAATTGCATTCCAATACAATTCACAAACATGAGCGACCCATCGTCCAACGTGCGAAACGTGTCCGACAAGTACATGTTGACACATCCGTACAATAATCCACTCACGGTCATCAAGGTGACTCCCATCGTACATTTTAGCACCCGCTCTCCTCCCCCCTGGGCGTCCGATTCGTCGTCCTGCAACACCTTGAGCTCTTTTCCCACGCCTTCTTTCCGTCGTAAGACCCCCAAACATCGCTCACAAGCTTCCATTCCTTGCCGCATATAGACCCACGAGGGACTTTCAGGAAAGAGATAGACGGCAGGCGTCATACACGACAGAATCAGCGTCGCAATAAACACTTGCCAGACCCAACCCACTTCTTTCGACGACGAAGAAAACCACGCGGCACAGAGAATCCCCAAGAGAAACCCACTCCCAAGCAACAACAAGGCTTTGCCTCGCATCTCCCGCGTCGAAATCTCATAGAGATAGACGGCTAACGTGGGTACCAAGATGCCCACGGACGCGCCAAGCAGGCCAATGCCAGGAAGCAGCAGACTTGAACCAGTCGACGGGACACAACTAACGCCCAGCATGCCCACGACAGTACATAAGCCCCCCACGACAATCACTAAGCGGCGGCCAATGACATAAGTTAACGCCCCCGCCACCCCATTCCCACCAATACACGCGCCGTAAAACACATACGTGACAATCCCCGTGTTGTGGCCTTGTAATACGTCGTATGTCGTCACATACGACAGAAAACCGGCCGTGCTTTCCAAAATCGTAAATAAATGAAACAACCAGCCACACCCAAGGCCCCCCAAGCCTCCCATGAACGCTGCCAAGGAAAACGCATACTGCGACGAGGCCGAGACCACGTCCGAAAAGCCTTTATTGTACATCATTCGCGTCTGAATAATGTTCAAAAAGGGAATGGCCGAGAGAATCACGAGGGGAAGAATCATGGCAATGGAAAAGACAAAGTCAAAAAAGAAGGCCACGTGTTGAAACATGGCCATGGTCGCAATCGACGACGAGGCAAAACTATACATGCGGGCCATTTCATTGATGCCATACAAGGCAGCAAAGTAGCCAAAAAACAAGGCCATCGTCCGAAGCAACGACAAGTTCCACAAGACCAACGTCGTCAAGAAAAAGACAAACACGAGGGCCAGCACGACACAAAGATACGCCAGTGCCCGAATCGAAGGCTTCCATTTCTGACACTTTTGTCCCACGACACTACTCACGCCCATGCCCACGACACTACATAACGCCGCCCCAAAGACAAATGCCACTGTCATCAAGTCCCATTCCAACGCCACCACGTACCACATGAGGACAAAATGACGGCATTCGCGCAACACGACGGTAAATCGGGCCATGGGCCTTGTATTATGGTACAATTGCAATTCCCCTTGCCACCAGCCAATCCACCCGCCTTCCATCACTTTATCATCGTCCACATATTCTTTCGGTGCGTACATCCACCGACTCCATGCGTACAAATCGGCTTTTGTCTTTTGCCAATCCAACCCATCCGTATTAAACAAATACGGCGACAATAACCACAAGATGGCAATGACCCAAATCGCAAACGTTTGGACACCAAAACTCTGTGCCGTCTCGCAATATTCAAACGCAAAATCATTCACTTGGCCCGCGACCGTCAAATCACAGATATTAAACGTTCCAAACGTCCAATAAACCAAACACAAGCCAATCAATTCCATTGCTTTCCGGTAATGACTCAATGCATATGCTTTATAGAGCAAGACAAACGTTTCTCGCGTGATTTTAAACCCTCGGCCCGTCGCTTTGTACGTCGCTTCACCATGCAATAAATTATTGTCGAAAAAATGCATGGTCGTCCCCAATTGAAACACAAAAAACGCCGGTCCCGCCGTACAAATCATTTCCAAAAATTGTACGACCCCACGGCGGAGTCCCATTTCCGCGAAATAGACACAAATCAAGGGCAACGACAGAAACAAGCCCGCTTGAATTGGGAAATCGTGTAGGGCGGCCGTCGTATAGGGCGGCCGAGGCTGGGCGAATTGGTTCCACCCACTTTTGCCACCATCGGGGGAAATCGTGACGCAAATGCCAAAACGGTTAATACCACGAGAAACAGCATCGATAGTAATTTAAAGTCATGGTAAATAGACTCCGTTGTTCGATAAGTCAATCGCGGCCGTGCGTACATTGCGTACATGAATCAATTCGTGTACGTTGAACGACGCGAGGAACCCACCGTGTGCGACCAATTTTTCCATCGTACGAAATCCATCGATCACATCGGCATCTTCGGTGCCAAACAACGCGCGGTAAAGAAAGTCTGTTTCCACCAGTGCCCCCCTTAAGAACTAGAGACAGATTTTACTATAAGTATACATTACCTTACCTGACTTACTTTAGGAATAATCCTAGTGATCCGAAATTAGGTTGCGGAGGTAACCTAGCTTATCAACATGTAACAGCATAAAAAGGTTAGTTAGGTAAGGTACATTACCTTACCTAACTTACTTTAGGAATAATCCTAGCGATCCGAAATTAGGTTAGAGACACGCGGAGGTAACCTAGCATAAAAAGGTTAGGGTTTTACACATAAGTTGGCGTATTTAACATATAATTTTGAGTACATAAATTTCGTACTTTACCGATAAAAGGCGGCAAGTTTCCACGGTACTACAAAACCCTTTCAAAATTGCTGCGGTTGATTATGACAGGTAAAAGTACGTAAATTTTGCTGCAAATCACATAAGAAAAAAACTGAAAATGCGGCTAACGCCGCCTACATGCATATTTTGTATACCACATTATAAAGCAATCTTGTAGTACAAAAATAGCTCTATAAAACCTTGTCAAGGACGTTTTCGGCGTTGTGGCACTCGTTTTCATTTAAAACGACGAAACATGCAAACCAAAAAAAAAACTGCAATATTCAGCAGACGGGGCATAGACGGTCAGACGGGGCATCAAAAATGATTACTAAACACATATGCTTTTCTGTCAAAATCACTAATTTTGACTACAATAATTGAAAAAAACGTGTATTTTTTGATAATTTATGAAAAATTAATTTTCAAAACTAAATAACTCCTCAGATTTTATATTCTCACCGAATCTGACTTTATATTCGTGATCAGCGTGATCGAATTAGGGGGGGCACCAATTGATTTCGTATAATTCGGCTTCGTTTTAATTTCGAAATGCTTCTGGGACCTTTTTGAATCCACGGCGACGACTACATGTACCTAGTGAATTCAACGGAGATTCTGGGAGCAAGAAATAAAAACAAGCCACTCTGTCAATTCGCGTCCGATCATAGCAAATATGGTACTCGTTTAAACGTCCCGTTTCACGAGGATTCCAAATCCGTCGTCTCGTCAGAAATCCGAGCAATATTGACGCCGCAAATTCGTGTTAAAGTTGGACGGGCAATCATTTCGAGACAATTTGACCCCATTTTAGTCGATTTTTCGGCACATTTTTTAACCGCTTCGAAAAACTAATAAAATCTCGCCGAATCCAATTACACTACGTGAAAGAGCGTCAAAAACTACCTCTAGAACGGTCCAGTCCGATATCCAAAAAGATCTGCTTCATGGATTTGCAAGGGAAAATAAGGTGAAAATTTGCAAAAATTCAACTGATTTTTTGCCATTTTTGAGGCACGAAAAATGCCATATCTCCAAAACTACTGCTCCGATTAAGCCAGATTTTTTTTTAAAAGTTGCGTACGCACGAGTTCTACATGCTCCGCTATAGCCACCCGACCAGATGTTTTTTGCGGCTTCAAAAAGTACATTTATGTGTGAAATTTTTACTATTGTCAAATTCACGTTTTTGCTCCGCTTCGAAAAACTAAAGAAGTCTCGCCGAATCTGATTACACCACGTGAAAGAGCGTCAAAAACTACCCCTAGAACGGTCCCGTCACAAATCCTGACATATCTGCTTCATGTATGTAAAAGGGAAAATATGGTGAAAAGTTGTCCAAATGCTAACGAAAATTGTTGCGATTTCTTACCAATTTTGACGCACGAAAAATGGCATATCTCCATAACTACTGATCCGATTGATCCAATTTTTTTTTTAAAAGTTGCGTATGCACTAGTTCTAGATGGTCAGCTATAGTCATCCGGCCAGATGTTTTTCGCGGCTTCAGAAAGTACATTTATGTGTTAAAAAATGCACATTTTTAAAGAAAACGTTTTTGCTAATAACTTTTAAACTAGACGTCGTACGCTTTCTGGCGTTGCATATTCGGAATCAGCGTGAAATTTACTATCTGGTATGACCCGGCTACACCCGTGTTAAAGACAGTCCATAATTAATGTCTAAATTGCATAAAAAGTACAAATGGTACATAAAATACGACCTCACCACGTGAAAGAGCACAAAAAAATACGTCTAGACCAACTGGTTACAAAGTCGAGCCAACTCGTTTTTTGAGGTTTTTATCGATATTGTAGGTTTTATCAATTTTGAAAGGTTTCCAGTGGCGTGTCGCAGAATGTGATTTCATAAATTGATTCAGCGTCAAAAGTTACCCCTAGAACAGTTGCGGGGTAAGGTGTAGATACTCTCGATATCTCATAATAAATAAAAAAATATTCGATTAATATCCACCAATTAGAAAGGTTTCCAGTGACATGTCGCAGAATATGATTTGACCAATGGATTTTCGTTTCGCTAACTTTGTTTGTACATAAAAAATATGTGACGTTACGTAAAAGAATATCCGACTAATATCCACCAATTAGAAAGGTTTCGTTGACATGTCGCAAAAATATGATTTGACCAATGGATTCTCGTTTCTCTAACGACGATTTGAAAACTTGAAGTACAAAATGACAAATATGACGTAACGTATTGAAGTATACTTTAAGTAAGTTACAAGTTTCGCAGTCTCTAACCTGGTCGAAAACAGTTTATACATGTATAGCAATCGTTAACCAATCGGAGCATACCTACTATACTCCGATTATATTCAGTATACATATATCTCGTATGTGATTGGCTCGGACGAAAGACATTGACGTCAGTGTCCATTCGTCAGGAGCAAAAGAGCACGTCACACGTGCTCTGACGGCGTGCAACCGATCGGTGACAGCGTCTGAAGCTCCGCGTCGTCCAGGGAATTCACTAATTGCATTCCCACAGGCAACGTTGCTATCGTAACTGGCTAGACGTTGCTTTTAAAAATGCAGACGCATAGAAAAATTACCGCAGATGATAGAAGCTTCAAAACGTGTGAAACACAACGTTTGATTGGTTAAAAGGGATAATAGGAAAGATTTTTGGAAAAAAACACTTTTGTTGGCGTGAAAATATAAATGTTTATAAATGTCTTGCGGTCGTACTCTCTAAGTACTTGACCAGCTTGCACTAGACCTAATCATGCAAGCAAAATATAAGAAAACAATCGCATTCTTCCAGACTCTTTCTTGTACGACCCTTTGTCCATCGTATACGACGCATGCGTCCATCTACGGGATACTGCCTCCAGGCGATTCGTACATTTGATAGTTCGAATGCGATTTCGCGCGGGACCGACTGAAATTCTTCGATCGGGCACTTCCGGGCGTGCGTGCACTTCGTCGGGACGCCCGAAGGCGTCGCAAACACTCCCGTTCTGCTTCTCTCTCGCTCTTGGTACAAATCATGCCATTTTTTCGCGTCCCCATGAGCATCACGAGGCCCAAGGCCACGACACACGCGCCCGTGAACGCAAAGAGATAAATGTACGCATGGTCGACCAAGCCACTGGTCGACCGAATGTACGTACCCACTAGCGGCAAGAGGAAAAACAATCCAAAGTACAAGGGTACGTACACCGCCCGATGCTTCGTACGAAACAGTCCAACACACGAGACCCAGGGGATCGACGTCAAGCCCATTCCAGCAAAGAAATAAAGCACCAAGCCCACAATCTCAAGCATCAACAAGCGACCAGCCCCCGTGACAAACGTCGTTTTTGCACTCACGCCCAAGAGTCCCACCAATGTTCCCACCGGTATCATCGTACAAATAATAATCCGTTGATGAGTAATCCGATCCAAAAAGAAAAACGACACGAGGGCACCAATAAATTGCATTCCAATACAATTCACAAACATGAGCGACCCATCGTCCAAAGTGCGAAACGTGTCCGACAAGTACATGTTGACACATCCGTACAATAATCCACTCACGGTCATCAAGGTGACTCCCATCGTACATTTTAGCACCCGCTCTCCTCCCCCCTGGGCGTCCGATTCGTCGTCCTGCAACACCTTGAGCTCTTTTCCCACGCCTTCTTTCCGTCGTAAGACCCCCAAACATCGCTCACAAGCTTCCATTCCTTGCCGCATATAGACCCACGAGGGACTTTCAGGAAAGAGATAGACGGCAGGCGTCATACACGACAGAATCAGCGTCGCAATAAACACTTGCCAGACCCAACCCACTTCTTTCGACGACGAAGAAAACCACGCGGCACAGAGAATCCCCAAGAGAAACCCACTCCCAAGCAACAACAAGGCTTTGCCTCGCATCTCCCGCGTCGAAATCTCATAGAGATAGACGGCTAACGTGGGTACCAAGATGCCCACGGACGCGCCAAGCAGGCCAATGCCAGGAAGCAGCAGACTTGAACCAGTCGACGGGACACAACTAACGCCCAGCATGCCCACGACAGTACATAAGCCCCCCACGACAATCACTAAGCGGCGGCCAATGACATAAGTTAACGCCCCCGCCACCCCATTCCCACCAATACACGCGCCGTAAAACACATACGTGACAATCCCCGTGTTGTGGCCTTGTAATACGTCGTATGTCGTCACATACGACAGAAAACCGGCCGTGCTTTCCAAAATCGTAAATAAATGAAACAACCAGCCACACCCAAGGCCCCCCAAGCCTCCCATGAACGCTGCCAAGGAAAACGCATACTGCGACGAGGCCGAGACCACGTCCGAAAAGCCTTTATTGTACATCATTCGCGTCTGAATAATGTTCAAAAAGGGAATGGCCGAGAGAATCACGAGGGGAAGAATCATGGCAATGGAAAAGACAAAGTCAAAAAAGAAGGCCACGTGTTGAAACATGGCCATGGTCGCAATCGACGACGAGGCAAAACTATACATGCGGGCCATTTCATTGATGCCATACAAGGCAGCAAAGTAGCCAAAAAACAAGGCCATCGTCCGAAGCAACGACAAGTTCCACAAGACCAACGTCGTCAAGAAAAAGACAAACACGAGGGCCAGCACGACACAAAGATACGCCAGTGCCCGAATCGAAGGCTTCCATTTCTGACACTTTTGTCCCACGACACTACTCACGCCCATGCCCACGACACTACATAACGCCGCCCCAAAGACAAATGCCACTGTCATCAAGTCCCATTCCAACGCCACCACGTACCACATGAGGACAAAATGACGGCATTCGCGCAACACGACGGTAAATCGGGCCATGGGCCTTGTATTATGGTACAATTGCAATTCCCCTTGCCACCAGCCAATCCACCCGCCTTCCATCACTTTATCATCGTCCACATATTCTTTCGGTGCGTACATCCACCGACTCCATGCGTACAAATCGGCTTTTGTCTTTTGCCAATCCAACCCATCCGTATTAAACAAATACGGCGACAATAACCACAAGATGGCAATGACCCAAATCGCAAACGTTTGGACACCAAAACTCTGTGCCGTCTCGCAATATTCAAACGCAAAATCATTCACTTGGCCCGCGACCGTCAAATCACAGATATTAAACGTTCCAAACGTCCAATAAACCAAACACAAGCCAATCAATTCCATTGCTTTCCGATAATGACTCAATGCATACGCTTTATAGAGCAAAACAAACGTTTCTCGCGTGATTTTAAACCCTCGGCCCGTCGCTTTGTACGTTGCTTCACCATGCAATAAATTATTGTCGAAAAAATGCATGGTCGTCCCCAATTGAAACACAAAAAACGCCGGTCCCGCCGTACAAATCATTTCCAAAAATTGTACGACCCCACGACGGAGTCCCATTTCCGCGAAATAGACACAAATCAAGGGCAACGACAGAAACAAGCCCGCTTGAATGTAATATTGTGTATTGTAAATCGAATCCAAGTCATGGTACACCCGTTTATCAAACCCATGCGGCCAGGCATTCCCTGCAATCACATCAGTTGTATTCATTGCTTGCACCACTTGAGTCTGGACACCCGTCAATGCCAAGTACACTTTGCAATACATATAGACAAACGTCGTGACAATTGTCATCCACGTGGCTACATAAAAGCCCGTATGCGAATAAAAGAGGGAATTCAAGCGGTAAAAGTCCAAAAATTGGCCCAAACGATGCGCTTCGCGTGCCAACGAGGTTTCGCCAGCTCCATTGGCCAATTTCCCTTCAAACATTGAGATTTGGGACAACGCCACGTCACGTCCTTTGCCACATTGAAGGAATTCCACGTGTGTCACGACGCCACCACGTAATGTCGTGTTAAATCCAGCAAACACGTCTTCCGAGAGGTTAATTCCCTTGCTGGCTTTCGACACACCGCCTCGAGTCATGGCTAAAACCTTGTCGAACACATCGGGATGACCATAATGCATGCGTACATATAAGGGATCGGCAAGGACACGTTGAGACAAGGTGACAAACACGAGCTCTTGCCACGTTTTAAACCGGGCGAGCGAACTGGCATTGCCCGTGAAAATGTGTTCGCGCATGCCAATGATCGACACGGGTTTTTTGGACGCATGGAGCGTGGCCGTACATAAAAGATTGGGCATCTTGAGACACTCTTCAAAGTAATGTTCTTGGTTCATATCAATTGTCTGGACAAATTCGCCGCGTGTAAACGGCGTAGCATTGTTTTGATTCTCAGGTTTTCCTTCCCCGACGATTGGATCGCCTGGGAGAGCGTACCGATACACTTCAACAATTTCTGTCCCCTCACTCTTGATCAAAACACTGTCGTACAACTTTGTACCATCATTTTGTACGACCGTGTCCACGTACGCGACGCGAAAGTTGGGATATTCCCGTAGTAAATAATCAATGTCCGCCGCTTGCGCTTTCTTGTCCGCACGATGTTGTCCGTACACTTGGCACGCACAAACGTACGAGAATTTGAGTCGGACCATATCTTGCAATTGCTCTTGCTTTTGCTCGGCCGACTTGCCACTACTCGACCCAATTTCCAGCCAATGCAAGAGCTTGATCGCGTCTTCGTACATCATCATGCCTTGGACCGTACGAGCCAGTGTCTGGCCTCGAGACGAAGCCCACAGACGAATCGCTTGGGGATGATGCTGCTGAGCTTCTTCGGCTGTACTCACGTCAACGCGTTCCAAGAAATTGTCCCATTCCTCTTGATGAATTTTCGTCAAGTACTTTAAAATGGTCAAATTCTTGCCATCTTCTTCCACTTGTTGGAAAATCGGATGGTTCACTAACGGATCGTTCAATTCTTTCAACGAAAAGAGCACCGTCTCGGCGTAAAAAGGCGTCACAACCGAGAAACTCCGCATTTCTTTGATCGACCGAAGCTGGGGAATGTCCATCACGAGCGATTTCATAAAGAAACCCAAACGACGCTGCGCTTCCATGGTCCGAGGCATGGCTTCTGATCGATCAAGTGAGAGCAAAAGACACGCGCGGGTTGCCGCGCCCATGGCCGTGTCACTCTTGAACAAATTCACCAACCCATGCGACGCAAACACGTACCCATGCGTGTTCGAACAAAATTTCGTCGTTCCAAATTGACGTTGTACGCTCGCGTCCGTACAAAAATTCTGCAATGTACTCAAAAACGTTTCCATCTTGGCCACAAAGTTACGAATCACGCCCAACGAATGCACGTGGACATTGGGCAAATGCGGCGAGAGCGACTCGGGGTCGGGCAAGTCGAGAATCTCTTCCAATAATTCAATCGCGGCCGCGCGGACATGAATCAATTCGTGGACGTTGAACGACGCGAGGAACCCACCGTGTGCGGCCAATTTTTCCATCGTACGAAATCCATCGACCACATCGGCATCTTCGGTGCCAAACAACGCGCTAATGACGTACAAACTCGCGGTAAAGAACGATCGAATGGCCGACAGACAGTCCGTTTCTACCAGTGCCACCCGCACTTGGGACTCGCTCTTGCCTTCTTTAGCCATTTTCATAACCAGGTTCATCGCTTCGGCCAATTTCCCCGCCGATAAAAACACAGGCTCAAACACTTCCCCAGAACTGCGAATGTCATACTGCAAAATAGCCGCTTCTTTATCGTCCAAGAGATCGCTTTCCCGAAACGAATTGACAATTTCATTCCATACGACGACGAATCGTAACATCATTTGCGATTCGTACGCAGCGGCGACCGTACTTGAACGACCATTTTCGGATTCGGTACTACCACTGGGTGCAGCACTTGAGCGTGCAAGAACCGTGACAATTTTTTGATCGAACAATTGCGGCGCCACACGAAAAGCTTTGGTCATTTCTTTCACGCCGCGAATTTCCCCCGTCTTCATTAACAAACCTTGGAATCCCCCGACCAAAGCTTGGAAAATTGTAAAGAAAATCTGCGTCGCATAGTTGAAAATACAGACCACGGGGAGCCAAAGGGCAACAATGACGCCGAGATTATGGAACGATACGAGCGAGTTTTGGTACCTGAGTTTCATGGCGTAAATGCTCAAAGAAGGGAGCATCAACGGTCGTACAAGAATAAAGTACGACGTCACGCCTTGTACGAGCCAGAGCAAGAGCCAAAACGCAATGTATTTCAATTGGAACGAACGGGGTGGGGTCATGTCTTGGCCCACGTAGCAACTCGAGCCTTCGCGTACAAATTTTGCAGCAAATGTACGATGAAAAATGGACGGTGCCAACGCTTGGACGACGACAATCACGAGGCCCGGGATGATGTACGCACCACAGAGTACGTACAAGTTCGACAACATCATGGTATCCCGATCTTCCTTTAATGGCACAGCAATCATGAGACCAAATAACACGGCAAAGCCTCCATTCCATACACTCCGAGCCGCTAAAGCGGCGCCATAAGTGAACGACCGCGAACTGGTTTTTGAACTCTCTCGTGAGAACAATAAATGCCAGCCATGCGCAATTTCTAGCACGCACTTGAGAAACGCCAAGAGACTTAAGCTAAAGGGGAGAGCTACGAATGCCAGCTTTAAGTCTCGCGTCGTATAGGGCTTGACAACGTGGCCGATGCTGGCGAATTGGTTCCACCCACTTTTGCCACCATCGGGGGAAATCGTGACGGCAAATGCCAAAACGGTTAACACCACGAGAAACAGCATATTGAATTGAAAAATCCGATAGTAATTTAAAATCATGGTAAATAGACTCCGGTGTTCGTAAAACGTTTTGCCATGATTCGTCGTCAATTCGTGCCCCACGTGGGTGATGGGAATCGTGAGACAATGCGCTTTCCAAAAGTATTCATTAATGTCATCGTAATTGCGAATTTTCACATGTTCCAACGGTTTCCCTAACGCATTCCGACGTTTCATGTTACTGGCTTCGCGCCAGATTGGACGAATCACTTGATCCAAGTACCACCCTTCGGCGTGCGTTTCACGACCGTGTGGATCCGCATTCACCATCAACAACATCTGATGATAGAGATAGCAGAGACATTCGGGCATATGACGCACATTCGCAGCTTCACCCCAGATAAGAAAATACAACATGACGTCCATGTGCAAATGCCCATTAGACGTGGCATGTGGAATACAATTACCCGTATACGTTGCCGGACTCGTGTGGAGAAATTTACACCACGAACGATAATTGGTCAAGAGCTTATCCGCCAAGTGGACAAGGTGCTGATCCGCGGAATCAGTGGCTAAACAACGCGCTTTCCCATTGGCTAAGAGAAGCAATACGTGTTCCCGTTGATTGCTCACCGAGCCCTCTTGAAACCCAAATTTTGACTTGAGGAATTCACAGCAATAGTCAATGGCCACCTCGTCGTCCTGAGGTGCACCCTTCACGTTCGGAGGCGCCATATCCATCGAGTTAAGACGCGTGCTAAAGCGCGCCGAGCGGTCCGACTTGTTCCGGCGACGATCAGCATCGAGTTCAAAGTAATTCGAGCTCGCGCGTCGACGCCGCTCGACTTCACCGTGTCCCGACGGTCCGCGCTGCGCCATTCTTGTCTGCACACTTATATCCGATGGATGGGTTTGTATCCAGTCGTTTGACGGTATACTTAACGAGGGTAGTAGTAGAAAAGTGGGTCTAACGCGACAGGGAGGAGCGTCGCCTTCTCCCTCTCTTCGCTTTTCTTAGGGTTTCTCGTTGTGACAGTGCAGAATCGCGTGCGAAGGAGGGAGGTTGACTTTGTGGATAGGGCAAAGTTTGATTGCGCTGTATGAAAACAATTCGCTTAAAAATTCAGCGCGAGTGGTTAGAGATAGAACAAATACATTCTGTCCAATCAAAAAGTGCCAGAAAACGGGGTTTTCCCACCCTGTTTACCTGTAAAAGCTCGGTTGACAACGTTTTGATTGGTCATAATCTAAAACTGAAGGTGATGGCTGCTGCCCCATTACTAAAGCAAGAATTTTCCCATTACTAAGCAAGATTTGTGAGGGAGAGAGTGGGCATCTGCTATGATACGCACTTCGATGCTCGCCAGTCATTGATGCTTCCGTAGCAGATGCTGGAGGCCACGAAGCCAACAGTCGTCAGAGAATATAAAGCGTTAGAAAAATGTAACTTCGAGAGTTTTTCCAGAGCAGTCCGATAGGGACAAATTCAATTTTTAAATCTGGCAAATCCGAGTCATCCCAAATTATCCTTGAGATGTGTGAGAAGGGATTTTCCAGAACACCTATCCCTATAAAAGCGCGATGACATCCAAAGGACGAACAAATGCTGATACTTGTTTCAAGTCGATCCATAATTGAGCGCCTTCGCTTATGTGCACTATGTATTAACCGATCGTTTTGATTATATAAACTTTATATATTTATAGCGGACATTGAAACTTTCTTCGTGTTGACGTCAAGTTGAAGGCAGCCGCGCATGTCTCATGAATAGGTTTATTCCAAATATCCAGATTCTGACCACAACAATTATTGCCAGTACATGACTATGACGAGAAATGAGCTTAGGTGCATTATAAATTCACCGCTACTGTGCTCCTTATGACATTCGTTAAGGCTCGCTATTGTGTAGTTGCTTGTCTAACGGTACATGAACAGCATACGGTAGTGAGAAAAGTGTCACGGGCAATCCCATGGCGATTTGATCCGTTAAAAATTGATCGATAACTGACACGAAAAGAGTAACTACAGTTTAACCGAGGAATTAGGTAATCCAAAATCTACACAACATCCAAACCTCTGCCGCCAGTACTAACTTACAGTAGTTTTTGCAACAAGTGGTAAGAACTCGTGATACTGACACACTGTCACAAAAATGAAATTAACAGTATTGTTTTATACCGACAAGTACTGTATTGTATACTAGTAATGTTTATACCGGTATTATGATTTTTTTGCACGGTCACTTTTTCGGGCACACCAGCTTTGTCACTATACCAGGCGCCCCCTGTTTTTTTGGGGGGCTAACGTGTGCATACTGATCATGACGGTAATGTATCGATCCCCGAGAGCTTGGACAATCGCCTGGAGTGTCGTCATATAAGACGTGCTTTTAATTGCTCGATTCGTATTCAAGTTAATCAGTCGCTTATCCGGATTGGCGTTTGTCAGAATATGTTGCACACACACTGGAAGACGGACACTATTGTACTTTTTTCGCGCCGAGAAGGCGGAAATCTCGTACACGGACGCCCTATCGACCATATTCTCCCACAGTCCAAATGGAATCGCAAGACCAGTCTCCATTTGATGCCTTTGATCCCCACTTTCATTTCCGTCCCAGTTTTAGACACGGCAAAGATCTTGCCTGATATGTCATTTGAAGCCGTTCGTTGCTCTTGAATCGTGCACTAGCTCTGTCTATGACTTTGAGGTGTCTGTGACATCGTATCGGTTGGAGAATGATGCTAAAGAGTCCAGCATCATGCTGGAACTGTTGCTGCGTGCGTAATATACATTAATCTCCGTAATCGCTTTCTGTGAGTATCCGAAGCTTCTGGCTCAGAAGGAAAAAAGAGAAAGCAACAAAAGGCCCGCCAGAGTGCAACTTTCTCTCTATGCTTATTCGATTGTTGCCAAGTTGCCCGCAGCCGCGCGGCCTCTTGTAGCTCATGGAAAAACTGCTAAGACAGTTGTGCTTAACGCTGCTCGTTTTGAACATCCCGCTCGCTCGCGACGAAAAAATAAAAAATGGGTTATGGGATGATAACGTCCTGGTGTCGGACAATGGCCAAGTGGGGAACCCAAAAAAGTATCCCGATATGGGGTGTGAATTACCCGATTACCACAGTAAAAATCGGTCGTTTAGAATTTGTACGCTTTGAGGTAGCTATGTGCTCAAATGTATGCTTGATGACGTCGAAATGTTAAAATTTGCGGGTTGTAACACCCTGACAAGTCCGTCGGATGCCAACCGAACGAACTTACAATCGCGTTTCCATTTCATTTGCGTACTGTGAAGCAAGTCTGGATCATCCGATGCAGACTAAACTTACTTTTACCCACGGCCAAATCGAAAGCCCACAATCATCAAACCCTTCGAACACTGTCATTTCTTCGTTCAGTGCATTGTGCTTGCCACTATCACTATTAGGTCCTCTCGATTTAATATTTCAATCGCAATGCTGCATACAGCGCAGCCAATGAAAATGCATGCCACCAGTTTCCACCATGCACGCTTGATGCGCGCTCGATCGTGTCCTACCTGACTCAGTAGCTCCTCCAAATCTTGACAAAAATCCAGTGAAAAAAGTAAACCCTTGGGCGACGTTTTCGAAACGCTAACACATTGTTCAAACGTGATCAACACGATAAGAGCTTGTGGAATACTAGAACCGTCGATGCTGCGCCATACAGCCTAGCATTCTGTTGATAAAACTCATCGGTGGAGATGAAGTGTAATCGCGTAAGAATTGACTGGTCGTCGTCGTCATATTCATCACTACTATCGTGATCTTGTTCGCACATGGTATGTGATGTGCTTGGTACAATAAACTTGGCAACCTCTTGCGAGAAAAAATCGATGGATCTCTTCCCAGGACCTTTTTCGCAAGACGATAGCAGGTCCTTCGCCTACAGTTTTTTACAGTGAAATAGTTGCTCTAATCATTCAAATGACCACGCTTGGATGTCACATCTGCGGCTCTGTTTTTAATCGTAGAAACAATCTCTTCCTTCTTCTAGCGACCATGACCGATGTTGGGAAGAAGTGCAAAATGGCACGAAAATTCGAACTCGCAGGTAATTGAGTTTTGGAGATTTTTTAATATCTATTTGAAAGGGGTATGTAATACAAAAACTATTTACACTTCTTACACCAGACAGTAGCGACTTTTGATGTGTGTTGCAAAATACTCGTACATTCCAGTACGGTGTCTTTATTAGCACAAATAAAGCCCATATGTAACAACACTGTTACTTTATCAGCCAAATCCTTGATGGCACTCCAGTATATTCACTATAAATGCACTAAACTGGTGTCTCGACGCAACAGCCTTGTTTTTGTGTAGGTGATGTGTTTTACCACAGCCACCAACCCATTTAAGAGAAGAGCATGAAATGCGTAAAAAGTCAAGTGACTTTGCCAAAAGTGGTGATTATTATTTAAAACAGACAATATTTGAAAATTCGTTACAAATATGAGTCAGTTAAAACTTTTCCCCTATTAGGTTAAAAAGATAACGGTATCATATTAGGCATTCTGTGGACCTACCGAGACTTGGGTATTTGTCAGGACAATATCAAGTGCTGCGAGCGCGCATCGTCTCGTGCAGTCATTTCCGGGAGCTTTTAAACCACAAGGTTGATGTGTATATAACACTTTTGTCGACCCGAGCGGACATGTGCCCGCCGCCGTGGCCACTACATTTACGGCTAGTGCGCCTTTAGAACTTGGGCAAGCTGTCCAATGTTCGCGCAGCAAAAGCTCGAATATTTAGTCGGCCAGCAACAATTGAAACGCATCAACGGCATTAGATACGTCGAAAGCATCTGCGACGATGGACCGACGACGTCGAAGAAATATCTTGAATCCTCCACGAGTGCGCAGCGACATTACACATGTTCCGTAGTGTCGCTCATGCGAGCTCTGCTTCGAAAAAGTATGCTCTCGCTGTCGGGTCACTAGGCAGCTCAGCTACCGAATTGCTAGCCCAAAAGAGCTCAAGTATCGAAACACTGTCTTCTGTACAACATGCGTGGCGAAAGGGTTGACTTACAGTGCCATTGAAGTGGCTCGTAGATTCCATTTTTCACACGTAACCAACATTGCTCCATTTTTTTGACACAACAAGTTCCACGAAGTAGCCGTCACGATAATATCATCAATCTAAGACCACCACCCCAAAACCGAAGGTTCTCGATCGCGGTCCGGGTCACTTTCGGTACACACGTCTCCGACCAGGGCGGGATCCTGGTTTGCCTTAATCTTGAAATGCCCCATACAAAGCGTTATATATTAACCGCTGGTATATCTGGTTGAGCTGACAGTGCGTCGTGTCGGAAAAATACCGGACTTACCGCGACGAGCTGTTGCATGCTCACCTTATTCTAGCAATAGCACTGATGTATCATCATTAGCTTACGCACGCCAAGATGTGGAGAAAAGTGGTAATCCGGCCAGCCCATTTTTGGTTTTATATGAAAGTTCTTTTCCCCTCTAAGTCAGCCTGTGCTACATTCGTATTGTATCAGTTCCATCGAAGTTATCCATGACAACTAAAATCGTGCATTGGAGGTGTCCGGCCGCTTAATTTGAAAAATTTGAGTATTTTCGGGTGGAAGGAGCTGACCAGTAAGCGGTCCTTGACTCTCCCTTGCGTTTCACACGACAATGACCACGTCACGGAGCTAGCTCCCACTTCTTATGAGAACGTCTCTAGCTTAAAGAGTGACGATATGAAAAAACAATTTCAGCGAGACCGAACGAAGACTTAGCAAACGCGGATCAGTTTGAATTTGAACAGACATACATTTTTTACATCCATGGTGTTCATTATCACAAAACCATCTAAACAAATATACTAATATTGATTATTATAGGATCATAGATGCTCTAATTACGCAGATATCGATGAATCCATAAAGTTCCCGATTAGAGGTGGGTCTTTGCACAGAAACCAGTCCTAAATGAGTCGACACGGATTGTGCAGCTGGCCAAAATCGGTGGTACTGAGTAAGAGCAAGCTCGAATTGGGACACTGTCATTTACAAAATGTTTTATTAGGGGTGTCAGATATTAAAATTCCTGGCGAAGTTATCCATAACTTTGGATAGAATTTTTGTAAAAACACGCAGTGGAATTACACTATGCAGCTATCCCCCCTTTCAGAACTTGACAAACCACCCGATAACTTCTGCCAGCCAAACAACTATGTCAAACTTCACGGAACGAGGCCTAAAAAAACCAAGGTTGGTGGTGATAACCAAACCAAAGCAACAGTATATGGCGAGCTTGCACGCCACATAAACAGCAAGGCAACGAAGAAGATTTTAGGGATCGATGCAGGAAGCATGCGCTTTCGGTCAGTCACAGGGTTGGTAATGCCTTTGTTACTTGTCTGGTGTTTAACTCACTTGCTACTGCAGGCATGAATACCATATAAATTCCTTTAAAAGGGCTTTTCACGAAGGCAACAAACAGACCGGCTTTGGCATTAGTGAGGACGACAAGAACAAGAGGATTTATTCTGTTGCAGCGTAGCTGGACAACATCTGTCCGCTTTATGAAAGGATGCTGGATCTATACGGATCACGCGATAATGTTTCCCCAGCTGCCTCGCGGGAGTTGGGGCGGATTGATGGTGTCAACTGTGCAGTTCGGGCGGATCCTGAAGATACAAGGACAGATAAACTCTGTGGTGACAGAGAGGACATTGCTGAACACGCCATCAACAGTGGCGAGGATGATGACCAGCAGTCAAACAGCCTTATTGCGTGGGCTGCCCGAATCAGCCACAACAAAGAGACTGGTCAATACGTGGAAGGGGAACGCACTTTGGGTAGATTAGATGATGCATGTGAAGGTATAGGAATCAGTATGACCGATGACGAAGTGCCGAGAATTGTCTTGGCCAATGTTGAAAGGGCAGAAAGCCCCAGGCCCTCCACTTTAAGAGGCACCCATGAACGCAAGCGAGCTGCAAAAATTGGAACCTCTCCAATGGAAAAGAAGAAGGTGGCAAGAAATAGCGCTTCCAAGGATGTGCGTAGGATTGAGGGAATATTCGCTGAGCGCAACAATGCCATAAAACTGTACATTGGATCAAGGGCTGTCAGTGAACGCGAGCAGCGCGCGCTAGACCGAGAAATTAAAGAGAAACAGCTGCAGCTGGACAAGGCTCGGCTGGAGACAGAGAGGGCAAAGGACAGGACGCAACTGTTGAAAGACTTAGTCATTGCTGGTATGTTATTTGAGGAGGCCCGCGAGTTCATGGCACTGATAGGCGACCAGTGAATGTGCAAACACTATGGGTGTTCCATTCACTGTTAAAACGCCAGTTGCCGCATCATAATAAATGCTGTTGTCCCATCAGACTTGCCCCAAAGCCATGGTTGGTGGTAGATTTGCCCCACATGTGATAAAATGGTTCTTCTTTTTGCTTTTGTTTATTCTTGGGTAACTTCTTGGGTAAGGTACCAATTAAGGAATGATTCCGCATCCCCCGACTGAATTTTTAGACAGCGAGCCTTGCCGTTGTCACGGAAGGCTCTCCCCTCTGGGGTGTTGTCCCCATGAGTGTTGAATTTCCCTCCAGCGAAACCAGTGTCCTCTCCATTTACTTCTTCCCTGCCCTCCGGGTCCCAAGGGTCGTGCATCCCAACAAGGAGGTTATGGAGGACCGTACAGGCTGATACCCAGCCACAAAAACGATCCATATCCTGGGTTGCAGTTTCCTTCCTTTAGCTGGATTCGCATTTTCCTCAAAGATGAGAACCTTGACTTCAGCAAACCAATTGTGTTTTCGTTGACGACTCATACATGAGCAACACACGCATTAAATTTACGGTTGTACTCCCGGCGTGCCTTCTGCCCACGATACATGGGTACTGTGGTCAGAGTCCATGGGTAACCAGAATCAGTTAGAAGATATTCGCCGTTTGCAAGTAACTGTGCGGACGACAACAGATATCCATCTGGCGGTAGACAGTAACATCAGCGCAGGACCCAGGGAACCCAACATGCAAGGCAGTGATGCGCTCTCTATGGTCGCAAACAACCTGTGCGTTCACTGAATATCGATGTTTCCGATCATAGTAGATCTCCCCGCACCGTGCTGGCCGCTGTGAGAGGGGAATGGTAGTCCCATCGATGAAGCCGACACAGACTGGAAACCCGTCTTGCTCGAGCTCCCGCCGGTTCCCTACCCTCTCTACACGGGAGGGCCCACGAACTATGTAAGCCGCAAAGGAGTTTAGCGCTTGGATGACACAATCGGTAAAAGCAGCCACCGTCCCAGCACCGATCCCGTGCAACCTCGTAATCGAACCAAGGCTGGCGCCAATCCCATTTTTTCCGATGCGTTCTAAAGCGCAGGCAAGTTGCAGAATTAACAGGAGTTTGCTCGTGGAAGCTGCTGTTGTGAAAGACGGGATGTCCAGCAATCAGCTAGTAAATTTGCGAAAAAGGTTCCTTCGACATGCGACACTGCTGGCGAAAATCCACTGGCGACAGCCCCGGAAAAAGTTGGTCCATGTAAAAACAGGACTTCGGCTGGTTGGCGCGTGGGGCTACATATCGGGAAGAATATGCAACACCAAGCAACTCCAAGAGGATGTCTGAGTCTTGTCCAAGAAGCAGGTCCTCCCCAGTACACAGTTCGTCATCCCTTAATATCAGCATTCATCCTCAAGTGACTCCAGCAACAATGCGGGAAGCAAAGCACCCTCTGCTTGCTTGATAACCGTGCAACGCATTGATGGATAAGGCATTTCTGTATGCAGGACAGGGCGTGGTGGACTGTGGTGTGCGGGGCGCGGCGGGCAGGGCGTAGCGAGCGTGACGGGTGGGGAGTGGCGGGGCGTGACGTGGCGGGGCGTGGTGTGGTGTGGCGTGCGGGGGTGTGATGTGGCGGGGCGTGGTGTGGCCGGGTGTGGCGTGGTAGAGCGTGGTATGTGTGGGGAGTGCGGGAGCGTGACGTGGCGTGGCTGGGCATGACCGAGTGTGGTGTGCGGGGCGTAGTGGTGTGAAAAATTTCCTTTCACGTGCGGGAAAGAGAAAAAGTGTGAAAACCCCTGTTATTTATACAAATAACTCTTGTCACCCACCTCCTGAGGTGTGTGAGAGGACTCACTTTTGTTTTCCCGGTTTTACCTATTTGTTTTTACAGTGAAACCCACCAATTCTGACACCCACTATTATGTTATCATATCACAAAATATTTGGGATCTGGAGAAAGTTTTATGTAAAAACATTCTCACAAGCCACCCAATACAAAAACCAAGTTATTACAGCGCACTAAACTGAACGGAGGGCAAAATTGAGTTTTAGATTGAAGCAGTCCTTGAAAACAGCCAATTACCGCGAGAAATCAGTATAAATGAGGTTTTGATAGCCTGTGAACCTAGCTATTCGGACATGTGCTCAGAAATACGACGGTTTTGCGATTCAAAAGTAATTGCCATTTTCCTTAGAGACCCATTTTAGCGCACTAAACTGAAAGTTTACGTTATTGCTCTTTGTGTAAAAGCTTCCTAGATTTAATTATTTTTGACAGCTACTTGTTTATAGGGAAATGACGAAATTGGACCTCGTCCCACACCCGAGCGTTTCTTTAACAATCGCGCGCCGGAACAAACTCGGCCGTCAGCTAACTCCCCGGACGCGAGACGGTACCGGTCACTCCAGGTTTGGTTAGAACGAAAATGAAACAAGCATAACACATACACCGCTGCATCAGATCGTTGTTCGGCCAGTCGTAAAGCAACAAGAGGTAGTCGTGAACTGTATTGAGTCAACAAGAGACTCGTTTCACGAGATCATCGAGACCCTATACATTCACCATGTGAAGGGAGTCGCTGTGAGAGGTGACGAGGGCGAATGGTTCGTCCAGGCTCCTGCAATTGGGCAATGAATGATCGTGATGTTATTCAAGTTGAAAAAGGAAGAAGTTGATGATGAATATTCAGAGCAAAAGTGGAGGCAGTGGCTGGTCCGACGCCGTGGACAAACAGTCAAATTTATTATCTACGAGTATAGCACGAGTAAGACCAACTACACGATTTTACTACTGCATGTATTCGACCCCAAATCACTGATCGAGCGGGTATGACAGGGAAATAATCGCTGCGTGAGATCGTCAAGGATCTTAAAGAGCACCGGCAGTCTATCTTTGAGGCTCCGCTTTTTGTGTGGCGTCTATGGACAAACCCCATAGCGCGTGACCTAAACCGATCCATTTAAGCAGTCGCTATTCTCGAGCCACCACCCAGAACACTTATTAGGCTGTTTCATCGCGCAGATAATCGGCTTGAGCAATAGTTCACAACCGTAACCAAGTCAGCTTCCTTGACAATCGATATGATAAATGCAACTATTGTCGAGCATGACCAGCTTCAATGCGCATTGGAGATTCTCCAACTGGTTTTGAAATTGTGATAAACAGCTTTAAAAACACCAAGCGGTTATTGAGCCATTCATTCGTGACCTCATGATGTGTAGATCGAGAGTACAACCAGAAACAAGAGACGAAAGCCCGGGAATTTTCCACGTGATGTGACCATTTACTTGCTGAATCCATGCTGCAGCTGCACGCTGCAGAAGGAGCGAAGATGTTATGTAAATTTTAAAGCTCATGAGTCAGAATTCACCGTCATTTAACGAGGAGAACGGCGAGCGAAGCCAGAATTTGACAAATTGGAGACGACATTCGTATGTTGCAAACGCGCGTTAAAGAGAGATCGAGCGTGCTTCAATCAGATGTACATTCGCATTGATTTGTTCTTTCAGCTTGATGTTTTATTGTCTCTTCCATTCTCAATGATTACTTAATTTTGTAGGAGATCGAAATGTTTATTTCAACGTAAACGAAGAAAGAAAAGTATCACATGCAAGTTGGAAAGAGCGCTCCAATCGTTCGTGGATGGCATTGAACATAGGTTGCGAGGTGGCATGCCCGTGTTACAAGGCGCTGGGTGGAATTTGAAAACATCTTTCGAAATAAACACACTGCCGAGTTTCTTTGGACAAATTGACAGGCATATAAGCCCAGCAAAACGACTATTGCGACTTATCACAGGACGAGTGCTTGAAAGAAGAGATATGAGACTACCTCGCGTCCCTGGGCTAACCGTCGTCTGAAAACGTTGACAAGACGCCTTCCAGTCCCACGTTTGGCATCACACGACGGCTTTCCCGAGCCGATGTCGTGTTTTTTTAGCTGAGAAAAACAGTGCAATGTTGCAGTATTGCACGGAAAGAAGAAGATCCAGCGCATACATTCCAAAGGATCAGGAAAAAGCAAGCTTTAGAATGCCAAATTTGTGCCTCTCGGGGTTTTCGACAGGCAACAACAGTTTTAGGTACGTGCTAAAAAGCGTCTATCAAGTGCATTCTAGCGAGTGTTGATTGCTGTACTGCATGGTAATTGGTGTCACCTGAACAAATTGTCAAGAGTTATTCCTGTGCTGCGCTATCTCAACTTATCCATGGTCGACTTCACTATACCAGAAAGCGCATGTGTTTTCAGGATGGAGGGAGACAATTCTTGTAGGTGAGACACTTGGTGAAAATGTAGGGGTTGAAAGCGGGAAACTCGTTTTTTATTCCAAGTAGCTTCGTTCTTGCAATTGCGACGATGGAATAGAAAAAAAACGGAGTTGATCATTCCCAGAGCGATTGAGGTATGGAGTTGGTATAATGATTGCATTATTGTCTGGAATTTAGCCATGTTTTTTTAGTTACGATAAAGCGGGAAATTGTTTTGTTACGCCCTTTGCCTTCCTGTAAGTCATGTTTTCCTAACAGAATTATTCTTCATGACCTTTTTTTTTATGAGCATCGGCGTAGTGGTGAATGTTATAATAGCATCTAGCAACTACATTTCATTAAAAGGACACTGGAGCAATTCGGTCTGATCCACCAACGGTAAAGCAATGTTTTTACATCCTTGTATTCCGGTAAGTGATGTATTCCTAACAATATTGTTCTTCATAACATATTTATATTTTGTATCGTTATCAAAGTATCCAGCAACTGCATTCCACTAAATAGACACTGAAGCAATTCTGCCTGATCCACCAACGATAAAGCAGGAATAACAGTTTATACGTTTCGTTAAAATGTATTCCTAGCAAAATTGTTCTTCATAACATTCTTTTTTATATTTTGTATCGACGTAGTGATGGATGTTATAAAACTATCCAACACTGCGTGGCCGATTTGAACCACCTACTTATATACTTCGGAAAAGCTCTGAACAGGTCGATTTTTTACGTATCTTCTTAGCGCTTAACCTGATCCTTTTCGTCGGTGCTGAAGATCGTTACACCATGTAATCCAATATTCAGCCTAAAATAAAAAAATGTTTTACTCTAGTGGAGATTTTCTACGTAGTCTGAACACCCATGAACAATTGTGGATTGTTTCAGTGAACTCTTGACAGCGAGCGCCCCGGGTCGAAATAGCCTTTTTGAAACCGGACACAGTGCTTGAAAACGTTGGACATGTCGAAGTGCTCGAGCGTTCAAACGTTTCTACGACAAATGGCATCAAGCTGCCGGATGGTTCCTCCTTATAGTGGCGCAGAGTTGAGCGCTTTATGTAGCTGAACAGGACCTCGATGGGGTTGTAAGGTAGTATGCGGGGAGGAAGATCGCCACAATACCACGGCTACGGAGGTAGTGCACGATTTCTGGGTTACAGTACCATCCAGAACCCACACGGAGTGTCGTCCGGGATACATTTGAATTGCCGGGCATGGTTAAATGATAAAACCACGGCACTGATCGAGAAAACCCCGTTGATCGAAGGGTTCTTCTTTATCTGTGGAGTCGATGATACAAGGAATAGATACGAGGTATACGGGTGAACTCGCCTCGTAATGCCACTATCTTTCCCTAAACAGTGTAGCTGCGTTTGCGGATCATTCCGCGGTTGACAAAAAAGACTTCATCGATAAAAACAAGTTGTTGTAGCAACTGTCGGTTGTGCTGATCTGTTCAAATGTGTTGCCTTCCATCTCGTCGAGCTAGAGATATAGGTCAGCGTAGTTGATGCCAGCAAGTTCGTCCACCTTGTATACCAGTCAAGTGTATAGTAGTATAATAACACTGACTTTCTTGTATATAAGTCGTTCAGGTGATAGCGTAGTCCGAAGCAAACGAAAACAGTGACTTTAGTAATATAATGTATATTAAGAAGTGTTTATCTTCCAAAGCAATGTAAACGTGCATGCGAAGTGTTGTCAGTGGTTTCAACTATCATGGGACCGTACCGTAACTTCTCTTTAACCATGTAGTCCAAAATAGAATAATAGAAAAAACAAAGCAGTACTGAAAGCCGAGGCCGCTCCGGACCGGCAGTACCAAAAAATAGGCCGTTCCGGACCAAGCTAAATTTACTTTCACCAATTCGGAAAT
>MIQA02002031.1:0-13582 GCA_001887855.2 Sclerospora graminicola | reverse complement strand
CACATGCCACTAATCTTGCCTTGTAACGTTCAATATCGCCATTTTGGTCGGTGTTGGGCTTGAACACCCACTTGTTGTGCAGTGGAGTGCAATCCTTTGGCTTCTCGATGATTTTCCATACCTTGTTTTTTTGAGAGCCGTGATTTCTTCTTTCATCGCCGCAATCCACTTCACTTTGTTTGCACTCTTCATTGCTTGAGCGTAATTCTTGGGATCCACTTCGCCGACGAAATTCACCATCCCCAGATCCGAAACTACACCTTCATCGGTCTCGTTTTCTTCGTTTGTTTTTGATTCCGAACTAGTTTCTTTCATGTAGCTTCTGGTTCCATGTCGTTCGCGTTGCCACGGCTTTTTCTTTTGAATTTATTGTTGGGTAGCTCTTGTTGTCGATCTTGGGCTCTTTCTAACTCTGGTCTTCGCTTAACTCGACTTGAATCTGTTTGTTCTGTTCTTCATCCAGTGTCTCGATGTTCTTAATGTGCTAGGTTACAACGACCTTCTTTTCTTGCTTCAGATATACCTTGAAACCTGTAGTCTCTTCGCTTTTTCCAACAATAAGGCCGATCCGGGCTCTATGTGCGAGCGAGTTCTTCCCCGAATTTCGGTAGACCGTGCATGGAGATCCGAAAGCCACTATGCTTCCGAGCTTCGGCTTTTGTCCGCTCAGAAATTCGATAGGCGACATGTGCCTTGCATTCGCGCTTGTAGGACTTCGATTTATAATATAGGCCGCGTATTGTACGGCGTCTCCCCAAAATGCCAGGCTTAATCAACACGAAAATATCATGCACCGAGCCATGTTCAAAATGGTTCGATGCATGTGCTCTGCCTTACCATTACTTGATTGATTTCCTGCTTCGCTAATTTGTCGCGACACTCCAGTACTTTTACAGAAACCGTCAAGGTTTTTGTATTCGGCACCTCCATCGGTCCGTAGGATATGCACCTTGCAGTCAAACTGCCTTTCGAAAAACGCCAGGAAGTGTTCAACCTTCTTGGCCGCAATGTCCTTGCTCTTCGCGAGAAATACTCGAACATAATTTGACTTGAAATCCACAAAGTTTATCATGTACCTGTTTCCGAATCTATCTCTCGGAGTTATTGGTCCCTTGAGGTCGGAGCAAATCACAACCCCGATACGATCGGTTGGTGCATTATCACCGCTGTCTTTCTTGGACCTTGTGTTCTTCGTTTGTTTTCCTTGCGTGCAAGTCAAACAGTTCAGTTTTTTTGTATGTGCTAACATAATTCCACTTTTGGGGTCTTTTGCTAACTTTTCCACAACGTCGTAGTTTAGGTGACCCAAACGTGCATGGAAATGCATAAGGGAACCTTTTTGCACGCAGGTGTCGCTCTCGGTTTCCTTGTCGCTTTCTTGTAAGATCGCCATAATTGAGTCCCGATCGGAATTTACTGGGACGCCAACTATAACTTGAACTGCAAACACCTTGTTCTCCTTTGTTATGTCAAAAATATGACGCTTGCTGTCACGGAGCCTCATCACACGCCGACCATTGACGTATACCATTTCGCATCCCTTTTCTTCCAAAAGTCCATACGACAAGATGTTTCTTGAAAGGTTCTCCACATAATACACGTCCATGATTTTTATAGTGTGTACGGATTCGTTTGACGTAACTTGTACTTGCACCCAACATTTCTTCGATACCTTCAAGGTTTGTCCATCTGCTTGAAAGCATATGCAGTTGACTCCTTCTGCATCCCGCAGATAGGTCTCGTTATTGACTAGGTGCATACTTGCACCACTGTCAAGTATCCAGCTATTGCTGTTCGACACCATTGAATTTTTAGTGATTGCCAGCGTAAAGTCGATTTTGTTGCTGGGTTCGGGCACCTTTCCTTGCTTTCTAGATGCCTTTTTGCATTTCGAAGATGCGTGTCCTGGTCTCCCACAATTTGAACACTTCTTTTCCTTGGGCTTGTCCTCCACGTAGTTGATCGTATCGTTTCCAAACCTTGTAGACCCTCTGGCATCATTTTCGATGGCTGCCGCAAATTGGCAAAGTTGTTCCGCTTGCCTGAGGAAATCCGTTCTCGTGTGATCGAATTTCGACATCAATATGGTCTTGAGCTCACTAGAAGCGTAGTGAACAATATTTTCCAGGACGAGAGGCTCACTTCCTCCGACTGCCTCGGATACGGCAACCATATATAGGTAGTGCTCGTTCCAGCTGCGTTTTGGATTTTTCTTGCTCGTAAATAGCTTCATTGACTGAGCAGGCGTTATAGTTGTATTGAACGCACTCAGCATCTTGTTCATGATGTGAGCGAGCGTTGGTGACTCGTTCCACCATGTGTCAACTTGTCGCTGATAATATCTTTCGGCTGTACCGCTTAGGTAGTGTCCAAGGAGGTCGACCTTGATGTCCTCACTCCATAGGTATCCGCACGCCGATTCGGCGATCGAAATTTGTCGAATGAATCTTGTTCCCCATTGTTTGAAACCGGCACCAAGCCCGCGGTAGACCTCCTTTCCGTCAAAAAATCGAATTGAAAGTTTGCAGTCTTTTGCTGTGGGTGTCCTGTACATCTGTTGGGGTGGTTGTCGGAAAGCTGCTTGAGGCGGTATCGGAACGCCTTGCTGCATTGGTGCACCTTGTGGCACTTGACCTCCATGTTTTCCATACACCGGTTGTGGTGGAAAATCTGCCGGCGGTGGAGTAGGTCCAACATTTTTCACATCTGGTTCCTTCCAATGTTCAGTGGGGTATGGTTTTTTCTCGGGCGTACTGTCGAAGGATGCCATACGCATCCGAGTACCAAGCCTCATTGAGCTATTGAAACCATATTCGTCCCCGTTGATTCTTGAGTTCTCCAATTTTTCCATTCGTTCGGCCAGTCCTCGAACCAGCTTTAGTATCTCTGCTCCTTCAGCACCCAAACCTGCGTCCTTTTTCTCCTCACGACTATCACTGTCGAAGACATTGTGACCTTTTGAGCTCATAACCTGTTCAAAAGTATCCTTTTCCATGTTGCAGTTGGAACTTAAGCTTAACTCAAGTCGTAGTCGATATTTTTGCGATAATCTTGAATAAACTTGCACTAGTTTGTTGAATCTTATACCTTACTTTGTCAAGGTATAACAGTCGACGTAGCTACCAAGTCAGACGTTGTCGCGTAGGTTGAACACAGGGACTTAGTTAATAAAAAGTGTATTAAGAAGTGATTAAGTATCTACCTAATCAATATGCATGCGAAGTGTCGAGACTCACGAGACAAAGTGCAAGCAGTTTTTAAAACCTACACTATAATTACCTCGAAATAAAGTCGGTTATGGTCCGAATACATTTCACCCAACTTTACTCCAAATATAGCAAAGTACCGTGAATCTCCCAAAAAAGTGCTCCAAAGGTAGTACCGTAATAGTCGTCATTATGTAACTAACATAATAATTAACAAAACTGATATAACGTAAAACATCAGTTTTCCGCAGTACATCAGTTTCCGCAGGAAACATCAGCTGACCAATTATATGTGTGTATTTTTGCTACGCGTCCCACGATTGGCTGATTAATCGAAAGCAGCAGTTTTTCGCAGTAAAGATTTTCCGCGAAAAACTGCTGTTTTTGATATTTTTGGTCGACTTATGTCAGCTTTTAGGTTTTTAAGCGACATTTCTATGCCGCGAAAAACTGGTGTTTTCGATATTTTTGGTGGGTTTTTGAGCGACTTTTGTCAGCTTGTATATCTTTCCAGAGACATCTCTAAGGATAACCCTTTACACCACCACCTAGTCCATGATTAGAGCTTTTCATTGGTTCATGCGGATTCCACCTGTCTACTGATTGAGCAAAATTATCCTAATTTAGCTAAGGTACCCAATTTCCTACGAAAATCTGATGTTTTACGTTACATTTATTATTAACCATTCGTGTCACTGCTCCCTATTTTCGGTCAAAGTGGGTAATAAATTAAACGACTGATTGTACTTGAAAAAGATGTTCCGTGTAATGTGGAAGCTTATCGTATGGTTGTTCGTGTGTGGTTCATTACGATTCGGTTCTTCCACACATAAGGTTCTAGGTCAATCTCTATGGTGAACCGTTCCCCTTGCAATAACGTATGAGCCTTCCAAAGCAGCTTCTCCTCTTGGATGCCCAGCACTCCTGGCAGATACTGTATCGTGTATAATTTCAATGCCGACGCCTGCGCGGGATCTGGTCCTAGCCATTCACACACCTCTCTTGCCACATTGACTCCCCGCTTTTTATGAGTTCCACTCACTGCTTTACATAATGAATATCCTTTAAGTGGCGTGAAACGTACACTGGTGTGGTCGCGGTGGGCTGGCTCCAATAAATCTATCCAGGCCACGTGATAACAATCTGGGGCCGCCATCACCATTGAGTAGCCAGTTTTGAGTCTTTGCACTCTTATTGCCACCGGAATCGAAATGAGGCCGACCCCTCCTGCTCCTTTCGGTGTAAACAGCAAATATGGCGTTACTTTATGGCGACATGATTCGGTGCTCGTCGAATTGCCCCATATGAAGTTCTTTTGAAGTTGTAGCAATCGATGTAACCCCGCTTCAGTTGGTTCAAACATCTTCGCCGTAGAGAGTATGGGGGGTCGTGCGATCGCGTTGAATAGTTGCACGCGTCCTGCTACTGCAGTGCTACACTTGGCTGCCGTAGCCAAACGGCGTTGAATGCTTCTGATTCTTAGAGTCCAATTCTTCTCTCTTAAGTCAGTCCAACCGAATTGATACCCCAGGTATCTTACTGATTCTCCTACCGGTAATACCGGTAAAGTGTACCACGTTGTTGGTACTTGGGTTGCTTGTAAGAAAAAAACTGACTTTTTGCCGGCTGAATTTTGAGTCCGGCCAATTGTCCAAAGCGTTTCACCACCTGTAATACTTGTGGGACCTGTGATGCTTTTCGTACAAAAACCGTGGAATCGTCCACAAAAGCTGAAAACGGATGCTCTACCGCCATGTCAAATTTGAATGGTTACACCCCTTGCAATTCAAGAGCTTGGGAGATCGCCAGTCCTAGCGGCTCCACTGCCAGGATGAAGAGTAATGGTGCTAGCAGACATCCTTGACGGATGCCAGAGCTCACCCTAATTGGACGTGAAAACGAATTATTTACGTAAAACTCTGCCGTTGTCTCATCATGTAATCTCTCCATTAATGCAATAAATTGCTCTGAAAATCCAAAAGCCGAAAGTACCAAAATTAAATACTGCCTGTCCACTGTATCGTAGGCCTTGCTAAAATCCAGAAATAATACACCCGCGCTATCGTTTAATTCTTGCGTTTGAGAATGTTCATATTTTATCAGGGTTGCCTTCATCATGATAACTGCTTTGTCCATTTGTCTACCAGCTACAAACCCTTGTTGGGTGTCTCCAATTAAGTGTCCCAGAAACCTTTGCAATCTCCGTGCTAATATTTTAGCAAATAACTTATATCCTGTTGTAAGAAGCGAGATTGGTCTATAATCCAGGGCGTCGTTTGAATCACCTTTTTTTTGTAAAGGTATGACCAGCGCTTTCATGAAAGACTTTGGTGGGGATGCTCCACGTAAGATATCATTACATACTACCAGTAACGGATCCACCATTAAAGACGCGAAATCCTTGAAAAAATCATTCCCACCCCATCTATTCCAGCCGCCTTTCGTCGTTCCAAACTTTTAATCGCCAAATTAATTTCATCTTCTTCAATTTCTCTCATCAGATCCAGGTTTTGTTGCTTCGTGACTTTCCTTTTCTCTGGGATAGTCATGAATTGCAGAAGACTGTCTTTTAGCGAGCTTACCGGTTCCTCTCGGTGACTGCAGCCTAATATTGATCGCCAAGTCAGGGCAAATTTGTCTGGGATGGAGTCATCTCTCATAAAGTGCTGTCCGGTTCCTCTGGAAATGTCCGACACCGTCTGATCTCGCTCCCAAACAACTGTCCTCTTGAAAAGCCATCGCACGTCATCCAGTGATCTGTGTAGACGTTTTCCCTTTCGAAATCTTCGTTCTTGTCTCATCGCGTTTGAGATTCCGGCAATTAATTCTTTTCTGGACTTGGCATTATCATAGACCAGCTTTTTCAATTGATGAACTCTTCTCTTCCTCCTCTTCGCTATTCGCCTCTTCGTCAAGAAAAAAAGATCAAGGATATTAGATACACATGTATCCCAATCCGACGCTGCTCTGACCCGATTCACATACTTCGTCAGAGGGGATTCGACCACCGGCTTACCAATTAAATCTTTTGAACCCTTAAATGGGTATATCGATACGCGATGTGTTCCATTTTTCTGAGGGGGTACTGGATCTTTCAAAAATAACGTCACTTGATTGTGATCAGAATATACCTGGGGAAGCGAAACATCCACCCAGGAGACCCACGACATCCAATACTCCGAGACATAGAATCTGTCAATTCGACTGGCTTGACCGCCTCTCCAATATGTGAAGTGGTTCATTGGATCCACGTGTATATCATCTAGGGCCGATCCCATGAGCATCCATACATCTTCTAGCTGCGGTCTTGAACAAATCGTTGTAAACTCAAACTTTCAGGACGTAGTGACCTTGTTCCTCCCATACGATCAATCACCGGCATATCTACACAATTAAAATCCCCTCCAAAAAATAAATTTCAATGGATTTTTTGGGATAAAATCACAGAGGCCCGAATAAAATTGTTCTTGTAGTTTGGCATCTCCGGATGGTCCGTACACATTAGCTATTATTGATCCTTTCCATTCAATCGCTATGAAACGGTTTGACCATTTGTGTTGCATCCATGGTCGTACATCCTCTGCAATATCTGGTCTAACTAAAATACCAACTCCACCTTGTTTTAGTGGAAACCTGCTCCAATACGAAAATTCAGTAAGAGTCGTCGTTAGCATTGATTTGCCCCATAATTGTGACCACATCGTGACTGCAAATTCATATTCCTGTTGTGTCGATACATGTGTCTCCTGTATCAGCGTAAAGTAAGCTTGGGAATCCTTCGCTCCCGACCTCCATGCCACCATCCAGTCTCGAATGGACTCCTTCTTGAAACCCCTGACATTTTGCGTTATGATGTGAGGAGTTTGTTGTCGCTTTCGGTCCATCTCTTCCTTAACTTCCGATCTATATTCTAAGTCTTGCATGGTCTTGAACTTGACATATATATCGGATTGATCCAGTTGAAAATACCCATGATTTGGAAGATTTCCTGTTGAGGAGCCCTTAGTACTGGGCACCCTGCTGGGAATCTTCAGAGACCCTAATTTTCTCATCCGTGCGCTTGACTCTTGGAGGTACATCCGATTGTATGTAAAGGGTAATGTCCTTCCACGCATTTTGTTTACCACTTTTTACTGCTCGCACTTTGCCCGTGCTTCTCTTGAAATGTCTTTGTAACATTGTCACAATTGAGTCCACTGGGTGATGATCTACACTCACCAAAGCTGCTAGCGTCTCGGCAAACAGGTGAGCGCAGAGCAAGTTTCTGGCAACTTTTAACATCTGCTTTGGTGCCAGTAATTTAACCAATAAGTTTCCACCATATTTGGCCTTCCGCAAGCGTGTCCACTCCTGGGAACTTGTCATGATTGCAGCCCTGGCTGCTGGAGTTGCAACTTGGTTGTACAGGCTTTCCCATATTTCGAACCATCGAGCCGGAATCTCATTCATACCATGCAGTTTTCCTAGAGATACCATTTGCATCCAGCACTGTTCGCGCCATAATTTCGTCAATTCTACCAATACAGACTGATCAATGCTCTCCAAAATGTGATATGTCCCGGGAACAGCTTTGAGTAAATGTAAAATTCTATTAGATTCATGTTGTGCTGCTTGCATCCATATTGATTTTCTCGAATTCGCTTTCGGGAAGATTATTCCAGTGTTCTTTTCCCACGCTGGTTGCACTCTATCCCACATCTGCTGACAATCTTCTTGCGTTCTATCATCATTATCTAGCTCTTCTTCACTTTTTTCTCGAAGTCATCTACCAATTCCCGTTGAAGACATTGTTCAGGTTCTTGTTCTGGTTCCCTGTCGTGATGGTCCCGTCTGCAGACTCGTTTATTGCTATAATCGTCTGACTCTTCGATAGAGTCCATCCCTTCTTGGCTAGTCGATACATCCGTTGGAATATATTCTGAACTAGACGCCGATTGTTCCACCAATAGTGGGGGGAATCGTTGAGGGTCAACCAGATTTTATTCACCCACTGCTGTAATACCGGTTCTGCAATACAGTAGCGTTGCATAAAAGCATCCCTGTTCGTTCATCAGTAAAATCTGCTTTCAGGAGCTGCTCTTGTTCTGGAAGTGATAACCTGGTTACTGTTTCGGTCAAGAATTGTAACACTTCGCCCATTCGTGCATCCTTTGTTGCAAGGATTTGAGAAATCTCACATTTGAGATCGTGATGGATGGTTGGGCCATCCAACCTTTCAAAAATATCGTCCATATCACCCTCCCATCCATCGGGTTCCCATGGTGAAAGATTGCCATATTGAGATGGCTGCGACTCTGACTTTTCACCCATTACTTCTTTAACATTAACCGTACACATGATAGTGTCCTTGTCTGAAGTGTATTCCAATACAGGTGGAGTCAAGTGGTGACTTTCCACCTCACTGGTCTCCTTTACCCGTTCCTTACATGCATCCACTTTCACGTCTTCAAAGTCATCATCTTCGCTTGTGACCACTTCCATTATTTCATCTTCAATAGAAGCTTTGGCCCTTCGCCCCCATAATAGTGCTGAGTAATGTTGGTCTCTGAAGTGCAGCACTAGGGGTAGAAGTTTATCGTCTTGTTGCTGCCGCGTGACTGCACTGTTCCGACACTTTTTCGATAAAAGCGTCAAGAGTTATTGGGTACTCCCCACTCATAGCGTAACTTCGTGAATTAACTTTGCGAATTTCCGGCGTGAACAGTGAAACTCCAGGCGGTCCTGTCGCCTGCGAACTAATAACATATATGTCTTTTTGAAGGAGCGTACTGATACTTGCTAAAGTATCGTTGCTCCCCCATGCCGTCATGGGAACCCCATCCGATAGCTGGGAACCGCTCTGAGAAAATTCCTTAAAATATAGCTGGAAAGCTTTCTTTGATTCCGTTACAGAAATTCTAGGGTAGCCCCTTCCTAATCCAAGAAGTGTCTGCTTCCTAATCCCTGGTGGATATTTGATATCAAAATCCATCATAGCTCTTTCCAAGCTTCCTTCCTTTATGTGCGTTGCTAATTGTTCCAATATACGTGATAAAGTACTGATGAAGTCAACGCCTGGCAGACCGCGTACACCTGGCAATTACCAGTTGCGGGAGTCTGTACTGCCCGTAGTGATAAAGCTGCTAAAATTTCTGTCATCGTTTTGGTACTGTTAGGGCTTGGTCGTTTCATCGTCTCCAACCATGTAAAATCCAACCCCCTTCTAACTGTTGAACTTCCTCAATAAGAAATTGTATTGATTTTTTAACCTTGCCTTCCAACACTAAAGAGGCAGTTTTTTCTTTTGTACGATATCTTATGGAGCTTTCTTACTGCTCCGTCCTGACTTCTTCCGGGGAGTTTTTTTAACTTGGTCGGAATCTTGCCTCTCTCTATCCATACTTGGCTTATTTTCGTTCTTGGCTACTACTTCTGACGAAGGAGTCTTCCTAAAATTCGGACGACTGTCCTGTTTCTTATTGTGAGTTACCATAATCCACGAGGTGTCATCTTTTTCGCTTTCGACTCGAGGTGAGTCCTGAGCTTCAGTCGTTTCATTCCGTAAAACTTCCTGATCTTCTTCCTTGGAGTTGGATTGTGTAGTCTGCTCACGGTCAAAACTGACATCCATCTGGGCAGTATCAGAGCCGCCTGTGATGTCCGGTTTCCCGTTATCCTGCCTTTTACGATTATTTTCCACTTGTTCCTTCAATTCTTACATGCTACGAAATGTTGCTGCCGGTAGCTTTAATTTCGCGAGTGCTACCGGTGTGACTTGAATACAATTGGATTTAATTAGGTCATCCAATGGGGTCAAACATTTCCGCATTGGATGACCAACTTCTCCACATCTCAAACACTGTTTACGCCCTTTCATAGTTGGGTGTTCCACAACGATCATCATGTTACACCATAAAATCCTTTTGACACCTTCCAATGCCGGTGGGCATGTATCTGCCGCTACAATTAGCTCCCACAGGGTGGATGTTTCGGAAAACGGACCACTTTTATCCAAGTCATCTAACTGGAACTCCATACCCAATATTGAATGTAAAAATCCCGTTAATTTCAACAAATCGACCGCCCTTGTTACATTCTTTAAAATGCACGAATAAAATCCTTGTTGTCCAAAACCTTCTCCATTCTCATCAACTTGTTTATCCCATACCGTCTTCCCCTTAGGTCGCCGTTCTTGATGGAGATTTTGTAACACATGGTCATAGCCGTGAAAGGGAACCTTTACTCCTGCAAAGTTTTTCGCCATTTCCCTTGTGAAAAATAGAAGTATAGCATATGATTACTACCATTGTAGCTTATGTTCTTCACCTGTGCGACCATTTTCCACAGCTCTGGGCTTCCAGCACCTCGTGTAGTCGCTGCGGTCGCTATACTCTCTTGTATGCTCCTCGTACTAAGAAAAATCTCTTTGATTGGGCTTTCCCCACGCAAATCCATTGTCAAGCAGCCTTCCACCTGTGCTCTGATCGTATGTACAAGGCGTACTTGATCATCCAGTTTCATAATTCTCTTGATAAATTGTGGCAACCGGCGTGCCACGATATGTCCCTCTACCAGTCCTTGTACAATCTTCCACTCCTCCACCGTACCCGGCCTGATTTGCAATGGGGCAAATTTACCATATTCCTTTTCGCAAATCGCCCGTAAATGTGAAATTTGTTCCGGCGAAAATATCTCTGTTTTGAACAGGAACGTCTTCGGATTACTTTTGAGCTGTCCATTCTGTTCTTTTGGACCGGCCACTTTGGAAACCCAGCCTTGGAGCGGTTGAGGTTGGTTATCTGCTGTCTTCACCTTCTCCTGTCCAATTAACTTCCACAATAATGTCTCCAACGCTTGATTTGAACGCTGAGCCACTAACGACGTAGTAATCACTTGCTGGCGCCACACCTTCCAATCATGCTTGTTGTTAACGACTAATAGTTCGAACAAGTCTATAAGTCTTTCCAGTTCTTGTGTCTTCAACTTCGGTAGGCGTTGTGCCTCTTCTGACAGCCGCGACATAGGTCCTTTGGCCTTTACAAAAATTGAATTGTACAATTCCTGCATAAGGTCCTTCCATGACTGAACTGTAGGCTTCGTGTTTGGCGTGTATTCCAACGCCATTTTTAACGCCTCCGCCATATTCGTTGCTTCCATGTGAAGGGGCATCGGCTCTTCCACTGTTGCTTGGTCCGGTGAAGAATGTTTGTCTGCAGTGTTCTCACCCTGTGACCTTAATGTGAGCGTCATTTGCTCTCCTGCAGGTGGTGACGAACTCTGCATATTGGTCATCACCTGCGTGCGTGTGCTCATTATTTGGAGTATATCGGACGGTGCTGCTGACCGTACGCCGACCGATATACTCCCGTCCGTCTGGTTGTTATTTATCTCTGCCAATACCGGTTGACTACCGGTATCCACTTCCATCGCTTCAACCTCTGATTGAACCGATGGTACCGGTATCGTTACCTCATACCTCCCTTCATCCGTCGCTTGCTCCTGAGACGTGTATTCCACGTCAGAACGTTGTGATTCCTCCACGATCTCATCCACGATTCCTCGGTCTGAGGTTGATTCGTGTATATGAAGAAGCGGGTCTTTCGAGCTTTTGCTCTGTGTCGGCAACGGGTCCATTAATGACCCTGGAGTCCTATTCATTTCCGGTATCTTGATAGCCCTAAACCCTTTCTACTTGAAAGGGGCTGTTAATAAGCAAAACTAGGACTGGGACTCCATTAAATATTTATCTTTGAAAACGTGGTTGAATGCGTCTCATTATACTTACTATCCAACCAAGTTGGTTGGCCCTTTGGTCGAACCCGGGATCTCTCGATCCCGTAGTTGGCGAGTACCACTCGACCACGGTCGGGTATATCCTTGAAAACGTGGTATTCGACTCCGGAGTAATATAAAAATTAAGGGGGCGTTTATAATCACCCCCAAAACCATAGACTCACCCCCAAATTACAGTAGAACCCATATTAGTTCCGAAAAAACGAGCAAAATACACAGCCAGATGATTTAGAAGAAGGATATAAAAGAACCTGCTGCTTGGTTGGGTTGTGAAACTTCTTGTCGTTTATGTTTTTCGGATCCCCCCATACATTTCATGTACTCTTCGAGTAATCGATTTTCATGCGCAAAGTTATGTTCTACCGTGTAGTCTTCATAAGGCTCGTCGATTACTTCAATCAGCAGAGCCGGAAAAGCACTTGGAACGCCAGTCAAAGCGCTCACTTTTGTCTGCTCTGTCTTTGAAGGTGCTCCATGCTGTTAAGTGATTTTGGTACTCGTTTTCATTGCATTATCTCGTTGCTGTAAAAGTGCTTCAAGATCAGGTGCAGCGTCTTGCCCATTGCTGTCATACTCATCGTTACTCCAGTCGCTGTCTTCGCTATCTAAATCCCATGCGTGCTCCACCTTGTTAGCGATCTCCGCCATTGTTTTTTCCTCCTCGAAAGCGGGTTTTCTCACCATTTGATCGCGCAGCACTCTCCAGCTGCCTGTAGTTTTAGCGCACGACACAGAGTTGCATCCAAAGACGTAGAGCGTACGTTCAGTCTCCACTGGAGCGTAGACTTGTGCAACCAGAAATAATCCCTTGTCGCACTTGGGGCATGTCAAGCTTGCAGCCTCCGGCGGCGGATCCAAGTATCAAGCCTAGATAAGCGACAGGATCAAAAATGCTGATGAGGCAATTTCATTTGTGTCAGAACACAGCGAAAAGTTGGCTCATATTTTAGCCATTAAAGCGTACCGGTGGACCTCCTGCTTTGCATACGTAAGGTGAACTATTATCCACGCTCTGGCGCGTTCGAATCGAGCCTAGCAGCACGATACGCTCCTCGTCCATTGTTTTAATACTATTATAGCATTTGAGTATTACATTAGTAAATATATATTTCAATAATGGGCACGTTTTATATCCTTCTTCTAAATCATCTGGCTGTGTATTTTGCTCGTTTTTTCGGAGCTAATATGGGTTCTACTGTAATTTGGGGGTGAGTCTATGGTTTTGGGGGTGATTATAAACGCCCCCAAAAATTAATGTAATGTTTCTTCCCCGCAGTAAATTGGTAAACTACGAAGTGATCTAGACGGACCAGTTTCGGTAGCTTCTGCACCATTATCTTGCATAGTGCTCAAAATTGAAAAATAGAGTTTTCGCCAGGTTATTAATTTACTTGCACGTATGCAAGACCTTATAAGACAGTGTTGAAAACGTTTCATCTGCGTGGAGCAATGGTGAAAGACTTTTTACCCTCAGCGTTTGGCCCAGCTAAGCCCATGTCTTCCAGAAACTTATCCATGCGCGCAGCCTCCTTCGCCTAGCACCAAAACGCAACATTTCAGAAATAAATAAATTCAACTCCGCTCATTCCTCACATTGCACAGTA
>MIQA02002030.1:4144-19076 GCA_001887855.2 Sclerospora graminicola | reverse complement strand
GAAGGGCAGAAATCTGACATATTCCATATCATGTGGGATTGTCGGCGAGCACGAGCGATCTGGCGCAGGCTCCTACAGCATTAGTTAGGAGTGGAGGTTACGGCTCAAGAGGTGAACCAGTATCAAGATAATATCATCTACAAGACAGCACCCCCATTAGGTTTACTGCTGACTCAGGCGATGATGCACAGACATGGACGATCCGATGATGCCTTTCTAGAGTCTTTCGACAGAATTTGGAAGGGTCTATGTGGAATTTTTATGACTTGCCATGGCAACTACGAAATCAAGTTGTGTTTCAAGGCGTTGTTAAGGACGAGCACGGACACTTACAATTCATTTGGGAGCAAGGACGGGCGCAGATAGCTACGGTAGCCGAAATCGAGAAGGTCAACAGAGATACAAGAGAGGAGGGGATCCGAATTCAAGTAAGTTTAGAGTGCTTATTTCACTATCAGCCAGCACCAGCACCATCTCCATCGTCATCTTCATTAACATATCCATCTCCAACCAAGTGGTTATCGCCGGTTTCGAGTAAGTTACACGTTTCCCGACCAAGTGATACTCAGAGAGTGCAAGTCATAGATTCCATACGTTCTGAGCCTATATTACATACTAGGTTTCATATGTACAGAGTAGCTAATAGTTAAGACTAATTGGACTACATTTTACTACTACTATATCGATGCAGACTTGACTTGATTATACCCACATGCTCCGCTAAAGTGTGAACGAAGTAATTCCGACACCGTGGAAAATCTATTACCTGTTTCGCATTCATACAAACGTAATATTCTATTTAAACAGGTACTAATGTATCAAACTCATGTACTAGTATTAGTACTAGTACATCTATTCAGTAAGTAGTTTCTGCTACCATGACGATCGGGACGGCATCGTATCGACCATATGTGAGAGTTTAGATGCAATAAGCCTGATCTAGTTGACACGGTCCAACCTCCTCTGCATTTGTTGCAAATAATGACAACTTTTCGACGATGTCGACATCGAGCTCGACGCAACCGGTTCGTGTCCTTATGGGTGCAACAATTGCCGTACCAGGAGGCACGGACGTGACAATACCTTTTCTGAGCTCGATGATTGCCTTCGAGAACTTGCGTTCCTGCCAAAACAATTTCGCGACTGATAAGCACACCGACGCATTGTTGTCTTTCTTTTTCAGTGCCGTGAAAGACGCGCGTTTTTTCTGCTGGGCCCACGGTGCAATGTCGATTGATTCCGCCAAGATATGCCCGATTCAGGACATTCCTGTAGAGCCTTGGTCATCAACATTTCTTGGTCTTTCGGTTTTTCTCATCGAGCTTCCAAACGAGCAGCTTCTAGCCACTACAAAGCATTTTTCGGATGATTTTTAAGGCGGGCCATCTCCAGTACTGACCGTGCTTTCGTCACACCGTTTGTTTTCTCTTCCAAAAGGGTCCACAACGGAATGGACTTCGGACAAAGCTGGAAACCCTCACGGTACATTATTTTTGCTTGGTCATCGTAAAATTGCCCAGCCATCATATAAAGTTTAAAAAAGTATGGGTATAGTTTTACCCTTCCATTTCCAAACTTTCTTCGTCTTCCCGATTTTGAGCGCATTCGCTTTCCGGTAGAACGGACTTCATTCACACGTGAGACGACGGAACTCGTGTGCGTGCTTTAGCCAGCAAAGCTCTCGCCAAGTCAATTTCATCATTCACCCACTCCAACTTGACGGCTGCCAGCCAAATCGCTTCACTATTTGGATTGGCACTAAATGCTTGATGTGAAATTAATCGGGAATTTTCGACGGAGCCGTTCGTCCAAACCTCCACAGCAGTCATTAGCCACAGAATTTCAGCGTTAGGGCAACACGTGACAGCCTTTTGCAGCAGTCGTCCAACAGGCTCTGGACTCTTCCCCTCCTGCACTCTCTTTTCTTAGGCGATAGGTCGTAGCCAAATGGATTTCTTGCCAGGATAAGTCTTCAACGCAGCCGCATAAATGACCTTGGCAGTCAGCAGTGCGCCACGATTAAATGCTATTTTCAGGATTGCCCATCCACGTACGCTTTCGATCTTCAGGATCGACACCAACATCCAAACTAGCATGAACAATCGCCGTGCACGTTAATGGCTCATCGGCTTGCTCACACGCTTCGGCTTCTTTCAGCCACATTTCGCGGTTCATAACGACCTGATGCTTTTGTAGTGACTGTAGCACCAACTGAATAATGCGATCAATCATTTCTAAGTTTTTCCGTGCGCTTCTTTCAGCTTGGCTGCTGTGATCCAGATTGATGGCTCAGTCGGAGTAGCAGCTCGTGCTTTATTCAAGATCTTCTTGGCATTTTCATAGGTTTCAAACGGTGCCAATGACAATCCCAAATTTACTGCTTGTGAGACGCACTCGGAATTTCGACCAAGCAAAATTCGTGCACCATAGTTTGGAATAAACTCGAGCGCACGACGCATCACGAGCTTCTTTAACTCGTCTTCGTTTTCAGGTCGTGCCGCTTGTAAGCAAATCTTGACTGACTTTGGCACGTGTCGTACAGCCTTTGAAAGAATCGTCTTGGCATTTTCCGGGCTTTGAAGTCGAGCAGCTCCGGCCATACATCTTCTTGTGTTGGACAGGAATCACAACCTTGTGCAGTGATTTTTCTTGCCTGTACAATCTTGCCGGTCACTTCTTCTAGTCTCGCTGCAGCAAACTATCCAGGTCCATGCTTGGAATTTGTCATCGTCACAGATCTCAGCAATAGCCTAGCTTTCTTGATATCTCCAATTTCAGCATCGCTCGTGAGCTTTAAGCTGTTCAAATCTGTTAGCTACCCTTTAGGATCTACGACTGTTGCCCCAAATGTGAGTCCGACATCTTGTCGAGTTATTTGGGCACCTCTTGTACCTGCTAAGCCTATCACCGAGCTTGTCATTCCATTCCTTAGATAACAAAAACAGTTATGCAATCACAGAACACTTTGATTCGTAGCCTATTGGAAGACTTACGAATCCGGTAGAAGACTGGCCAAATCTGTGGTTATAGCATAAGCCCGCATATTTTGACTGACTGTTGGTAACATATGCCTATCCGAAGTGTATGGCTGAAATGGCTGAATGCGAAACATCTGGTCTGCCATGCTAGCTATTTTTAGATGTCCTGAATCCCGAGCCATTCGTTCTGCTAGAACTGCAACGGTAACAGCAGCAGCTGTACTACATGTATTGATTTCGAATCTCCAGGCTCATTTAACAATCTCCAATAAGCATCAAAAATGGGACTACGTGACTCTACTCAAAGACTTTTGCGATAGTCAACCAGCACGTGGTTATCGAAGACGCTATCGGAATGCATGAGCTGAAGACAAATGGATTAGTTTGTAAGTGGAAAGTGTTCAAGAAAAGCTAAATGTCTCTCCGCCCATGTATTGGAAGCATTGATGGTGCTACGTCTGCCCAAGACCCTACGTTCTATGCTCACACATTTGAAACGACATTTACACAGATGTGCTCCTCATTTGGTATATATCTCTATTGCCGGTAAACTCCTGGCCAGACGTTACGTTCTGCTCCATGTACTGCGTCCATTTCCACGTTGTTTCGCCGTCCGAGCCTTAATCGCCCTGGACGACAACTCCTTCATCGTCATCCTCTCTGACAGAATCGTCTCCATCATTGCTTTCATCACTGTCAGAATCATCTTCCCTTTCTTTGCCATCTTTTTCACTTCGTTCTTAGTGCGTGTTAACGTTCGACAGGCCGGACACACAATATTACTGCATAACAACCGTCACACAAACATTAGGATCAAAGACAACTCTACGTGTAAGCCTTCGTTCGCATCGGTGTCTAATGTACTGGTTAAAGCAATTTGCATGCACCACATGACCACACGGCAGCACATTCACACTATCCAGCGAGTCAAACGTCACCTATAGCATTAATAAAAAGAAGCAGACCAGTAATAGGTAATTCGTTCACAATAACCACTCACATCAAGACAGATAGGACACTCTCGATGCATTGACCCTTCCAGACACTTGTTTTTAGCCTCGAGCGAGTGTGGATAGCATCCGCAGCACTTAATAGAATGATAATCGACTTCCACACTGTTGTATACGAAATTAAGTGAATCATTATTAACGCACCCAAGTGAATCATTATTAACGCACCTAATAAGAGATAACACTTTAAATAAAGCTATTAGCGCACCGACAGATGTCACATTAACGGGACCGAGCGCACTGGTTGTTCAGTCAGACACACGTCTTCAATCTGCGTCAGCGTCACAGGGGTGCTGATCATTTGGCGATCACGCGAGCTTGACGAGGCTAGAGTGGTTGCTCAGTTGCTGTTGATTGTGAACTGTTGTGGTCAGAGTCTGCACATGACCCGCCCTTTCCAGCTTTTGGCGGGAATTGCTGTGGAGGCCGCGCAAATACCGATTTCGTCGATAACAGTACACTATCGTAAAAATACCCGGTTGGTTTGCATACAATTCCCATAAAAAACGCGTTGTATGTGCCAAAGAAACGTTAACTGTGTTTGTTATCTATTGTATCAATTTCATTTGCTGGTGTAATTGGTCCACTTAGACTTATCGTCTGAGCTGCATTTTTGCCAAGCAGGTTACCAGGCACGAGTGCAAACATTTTGTTGCGTTTTTGCAATGCTGTATTGGTTTTGTATTTTAGTGAATGAATAGTCAGCAATGTCTGGAATCATTTCCCACTCAGAATCCGACATATTTTGCAACGAGCTTTTGAGATCTGCAAATTGGTCACTGATTTTCGGCAGTGCTTTTTTCAGTTCTTCCAATTGCAGTAGCTCCCGTCGCCGTTTTCGTCGTGAGTCCATACGATCATCTACATTTTTGAAAGTATCGTCCGCTTCCTTGTCGTCCCCATCGTATGGCGTGTCTTGAAACAGACCACGAGACGAATAGCCTGAAAATTCGTCGTAGTTGGTTTCACATTAGTCGCCAAAGTCTTCGTTCGCGTCCTTTTCACGTCCAAATCCACCCATGCTAGCAATACCTGACCCGCGTCCAGCACTCAATCCTGGTCCTGATCCTGGCATCTCCACGCCACGTCCACGACCAGCAGGAGGAAGGAACGGCGCATCCTGTGTCCCGTCCTGTGTCATCGGCGCACGAGCAGGACCAATGTCTGAGCGCGTCGTAAATCCTACGGCACCACGACCCAAACCTGGTACATAATTCGCTGTTACGAGCACGAACGTAGCCAATCTTGTCACACAAACGCTATGCGAGGCGAAGCAGACGGCACGACACGCGTGCGCACGGGGCTTTGACTCAAGTCTGTACGTGTGACGCTCAACGATCCATCGCTGGATTTTCCTGCCGAGCTTACGGCAGTCGCTTAAGCAGACACCAATACTGCCATGTCTGAACTTCAGCAACAGGTGACAAGCATGTCTTTTGCATGTACTTAGTAGTTCTAAATTTGCGAAATAAGCCCCTACACGTCGTAGATTTTAGGACTAAAAGATGAAGGAAGCACTCAAGCCCCTAGATGACCCGGGTCCGCATACAGATCCGGATAACCCTGGGAAGGGTGGGTCAGGTCACCCTATCGAGGCGGATTGAAGTACCGACGACGAGTTCGTCGCAGAAATCGGATATGGTACCAGATCAGGGATCAGTCTTACCGGTTACGGAGTCGGTAGTACTGGAACTAGGTACCAACCAATTGGTTGGGGGAACCGGGGAAATCCGGTAAAACCGGGTGTGGAACGGAATCTCACTCACACAAAAATAAAAATAGAAAAAAGAACCGAAGGACTCAGTGTATCAGCTGAGCCTAGGATGGGTAAAGTGGAATCTTCACAGTGGCAGGAACTGCGATATATAGCGTTGACGTTAGAAACCGCACTGAGTCAAGCGGCAGCATCGCGACCACGGGTGCAGGCCTGGCTCGCTTTGACGCAGGATCTGTTTTCGACAGTGTTTATTAAGGCGCGTGGCCCTGTCTCACGACTTTCGGATGCCGCAAAACGTTTCCCATCTTTAAAAGCACCAGAAGTAAAACGGCTATTGGATAATTTCGAAATCGTAGTGGTGGAAGGGAACAAAGATTGGTAGGTGTGGCGTAAACAGGTTGTAGGGACAGCATTATTGGCGCAAAGATCGTCGCAATCATTTGAAGGGCTCATATGGAAGGTGGTCGGACAGGAAAAGGTTAAGAAAGCGGATCTGTTACCTGAACCGTTGAAAGACTGGGCAAGTAAAGTAGCGGGGCGGTCATCGACTGAACAAGATGACAAATTACTCAGGAAGACTTTCCTGTTTAAAATGGAAGTTTATACATCAGACGAAATTTTACGTCTTGGGGCTGTATGCGAAAAGGATTATGGCAAATATGCCCCTTTGATGGTGCGTCAAGGCACGGAAGACGAATGGCGGATAGTCCAAGGTTTGGTGGAAGGAAATATTATGGCTAAGCGATTACCGCAATTTATGAAATGAACTATGAAGATTGATGAGCAAGGACGTTTGGTACACACTATTCGAACCCAAGCTGAAGGCTGTTTAGTAATGGATTTACGAGGCGAAAGTCCGGTGAAAAAAAGCTTTTCTTAGTACCAACGGCAGCTTCTACACGAAGATCTGGGAGTGCGGCTTTATGGAAAATGGTGGCACAGGTTAAGAACATCAGTTATAACAGTGGAAATCATGCTCTCAATCTTTATTCTTTAACGCGTGACTTGACGAAAACGTATACGGGAGTGAAGGTCCCTTTCCTTAGGTATGACCACTCCCTACGAAATTTACTTTAAGAGGCACAGAAAGGCTCAGGTTCAGCGTGGGAGTCCCAAGTAGACAGCAATGGCCAAAGTTATGAAGATAAGGGATTTTACTCTTGTATTTTGAAGAAAATTACGAGATCTATGGATTTACTGAAGTTGTCAGTATTTCTGAGACAGCTATTGGGCATGGAGTTTCAATTGGATGATCTAGATAAAAGCGGACCGTTCTCGGATATCGACCTTATTGCTGATAGTTGAGTCAGATGCATGCCCACGGCATTACTTGGCATAACTGGAATTTATTGGGGTCACACCATGTTGGTTATTGAGCATCCATCGATGCGAGGGCGGACGCAGTGTTTGCGATGTGGGGAAATAGGGCATCCCATGAGGAAGTGCGCTACCCCAATAAGCGAGCTTCTATAAACAAACTGTATTCAGGTGACATTGGACGATCTAAAGAAATTATCGCTCCCGGATACCACATTTCGCAGTATGGAAGAGCTTCGTACGCAAGTGGAGGCAACTCGGGAAAAACAAACGCATTCTAAGGAACCAGAGGAAGCAGTGAAAAAGAGGATGGGACCCAGTAGTCTGACAACGGCACGACCCCAGACAAGGCAACTCAGGGAGCCCATCCGGCCTCGGTTGATAATCAGAGTGGGGTGGAATCAAAAGAGAAGAAGCAGGAAAGCAGCCGCAGCCTACACCTGGATGGATAACAGTCAAAAACAAGATAGGGAAAGAGGTGGCAGGTCCGAAGGAGCTGAAGATGGTCGATAAGAAGGCTTCGGAGCGTGAGTAAACCTCAAGTTTGAAATCAGATATCCAGAAGTCGAAAGGCAGCGAGGAATTGAAGCCTAGGGAGGGATCAAATGTCGAGACTAACTTCGCTGGGAAGAAGCAGTCGGGGGAGCGGATCGGGAGCAAGGTGGAGATTTGCATCTACTAGACAGGTTGCCAAGAGAGTAAAGCATCGCAAGGATAAACCAATTAAACAGGAGAAACAAGCTGAACTTTTCCAGAAGAAAAATAGCGCGCTGTTAATGATGGAGGAAAAGGTGAAAACTTACATTCACGGTATTTTGGAACAAGTGGATAGAGAGAAAGGACTGATTGTGCTTTCAGAACCCAACGACAAGGCTGATCCGAGAGTTTCTGAGCTGGGGCCACTCCAAAATGTTATGCAATTGTTAGATCTTAAACTGATCCAAACACCAGCTACAAGCAATGCCAAGTGTATGCTGTGTGTCAGGCCCTTACCTGTTCATCGTTGCAAGGGGATAAGGTTCAGATTTTAGAGGCTTTGACTACGCAATTAAAAGAAGGTTGCCTAGCTCGGGCGCTAATGGACTTCGATATGAAGTTCCCCCCCGGAGTGCGAAAGCCTACATTAATCGAATTAGGACGAGGTTATCCAAGAAAATCACCTAAAGAGTCCAAGAAGTTATTTCAAGAATATCTACAGGAATTTGCAGAGAGTGGATCTAGCATTACAGATAATATACCAGTAGCGGCCTGGGGAATCAATGATACGCTCATGACAATGAGTACCTTGTTACAAAGGGACATATATGTCTTAAGTCAGGCTCCTGGTAACAGAGGGCCGAGAGTGGTTTACTTTACTCCAGAAACCAGGAGGTTTCGATCTAAGAGTTACCAGATGAGCGGGGAATATCCCATCACGATGCCGGTATTTTACGAAAAAATGAGAGCGTTTCTAAGATCAGGGACGAAAGGGTACACGGAAGTTAAGGTGCCAATTATCCTGCATTATGGTGGTCAACACTATTCAGCGATATTATGTGGAGTACGTAGACATCAAGGCGAAGATATTGATATGGATCAGAATAGTGAAGATGAAGATTTCGATGATGACGGGAGGTATTGGCCCAGTCGGACCAGAGAAGAATGGATGATGAATCAAAACTGCCCATACAGCAGCAAGGAGAGAAACTGGATGAGAGTCAGGAATCGAAAAGTTCTGGTCCTAGTGATTAATCGCAAGATCTGTTTGTATGTGGCGAGCAAACTTTGACAAATTTATGGTAGTCAATCCTCGTGGAGCCCGGAGGATTGGGACGGAAATTTTGATGACCTTCTGAGTCGACTAGAAGGGCCGACGATACAACACGGCCTGAAGTGCCAAATAACACCGATAGTTATGACTAAGGATCCGTGAATGGGTGAGGTACTGCATTTTTTTTTCGGATACGGTTAGTAAACTGTCACTGAGAGAACAGGAGAATATATTGCAGGCAGATATGTCAAATCCTGTCACACGCATTTGGTTTCTCCAGAAGTATCAAATCTCGGAGCCGATTCTCCATCAATGGTTCCAAAAGGTGTGGTGGGATAACCAACCGGAACCTGAATGCCTGTTGATATCTGATTGTTCTATTTCCGAATCAGATTATAAAGATGCAGATTTGTCTGTGAGTTCTCAGGAAACATAGGATTCAGGGTAGGGGATTGCCCCAGTTCCAAACCGATATGTCGTCGTGAGGTAGATGATGAAGAATCTCAACCGATGGATATAGTTCCCATTGCACGGGAATTAATGGATGGTTTTACGGCGTGCAAAAATGTAAATTTGGCTAGGAATATTATGTTAGAAGATTTCAAAGTGGCGTGGCATCGTTTACTACCTACTTGGGAGGAACAGGCAGGCATTCCTTTCCCGCTGTTCAGTTCAACAAAGACTTTATGGGTCAAAGCGGCTCACATGGAAGCAAATAGGCTTTTACACTTACTTAACGGCGTACCTGGATCATTTCACATATTAGACAGCATACATTTGAGTGTGCTAGTCGAAACTGAAATTTTTTTGGCGGGAGCAGTGTTGGCTGGCTTTGGTGGGAGCAGGTATGCGATGGACTTGCAGACATACCAGCTCAATGGTTCAAGTCCTGGGAACAACGTTTTAAAGTAGTGGTGGGCTCCGTTAAAAGAACTGCGATCATGAATAGCTCCCAGGAATGGATGCGGTTGCGGAAGGTAAAATATGGAGGTAACGTAGTTTTCAAATTGCTTGCGCCGAGACAAGCTGTAATACTGGCTGTTTCTCTAAATTTTCGCGGAGAAGTTGGCGGCAATACTGGGAGCAGATTATAACCCGGTGGACCCGAAATTTTAAGTTTGATGCAGAGACATCTGCAGGCAGTGGAATTACGAAAGGATTATGCATCGAAAGTCATGGCGATAGAAAAAGGAGAGTCTTCAGCACGGAAGGAGATGTTTGATTTTATACATCTAATCAAGTGTTGACATTGCCAGATAGGGCGGGGCTAAGATGGACGGAAAGGGACCAAGAGGTCTCAGGTCAGTACTAAGGGCACCGATCAGATTTCGCTTCCGAACCATTCGTATTATGATTTGAATTGTTTGGACATTTATACCAAGCATCGTTTACTTACGAATATGGAGTTCAGGAAATTTCGCTAGGGATAATCATAGGCATTTAACTCACACGTTCCTGACTCAAAATGCTCGGGCGGATTCGATCAAGGATGTTTGAGCTTGGATGTCTGCGTGGGGACAAGGTAGCCCGGGATACCCAGCTCAAGTCATTTTGCTTCAGGAGACGCACATAACGTCGGTTGAGGAACGTGCAGAAGTCTCTCGTCAGTGGGCATCACTATGAGGCAAGAATGGAAATCACAGAATGCTATCATATTGGAGTGTTATACCCTAAAAAGCAAGGGGGTATGGCTATTCTAGTACGTCCGCAGATTGCAGATCAAATTGTCCCTTGGAAAATAGACGTCTGGTCACATTGCTTGCTTGCAGTTAACTGGAATGTCAGCGTAATTATGAATATTTATGGACCTTCAAATGTCTCCATGAGGCGTGAACTGTTTTTGGAGATTTACGACAATTGTTTATACGTAGACCCAAAAACTGTTTCCTGGGGGGGGGGTCAACTGTGTAGATATTCCCGCTTTAAATAGATTAGGAGGCACGAGATCGACTAGACCGGAAAGTACCGCTTTAGCGAAGCTGGTGGCGGATTGGCAGTTGTGGGATGCCAGACTTTTGATGACGTCTCCAATGGGAGAGTCGCAGCTGGAGCCGCCGGAATATTTCCCTTATTGGCGTGGAAATCAAGCAAGTCGGTTAGACCGCTTCTACGTGTCCGGAAATTTGAAGAATTGTGTGGTCTGGGTAGTGATCGAGGCTCTACCGGTCTATTCAGACCACAATCAAGTGTATTTTTGCTTTAAACCCGAGGGTATCTAGAATGATGATGGCTCATAGGAGAATGTCATATCCGTTTCCGGGATCGAATCAGGATACAGTCCAAAGTTTTATTCTTGATAAGCTATCAATGAGATCTAGTGATAAAGGAGCTACCAGGAACTGGGATCGATGGATAGAAAATTGTCGGGATATGGTCTATATCATGAGGAAAAGGGTCTCCCGCCGACGAAAGCGGAGGGTACATCAACTTCAATGTTTAGTCCGGGATAATGTTGTAGTCCGGAAACATATAGTGTTTTCAATATCAGACTCATTAAAAAAAGAACGCTCTTTTCGGTGAGGAGTCAGGTTACCTCGTTCGGCGGAAGATGTGAGATGGTTGCTTGAGCGGGCGGCAGTGTGGGAAAGGGACCAGACGGTCTCTCAGATTGTCGCATCAACAGGACCACCTTTTGCTGAGTCTCTCTCTATACCAAAAAAATTTACGGCTACATGGAAACAGATTCTGAGCCACAGTCATAGACTTGTTGGTAGCAGAAAGTTGACCAAGGAAGTACAGAGTTTAATGTGGATTCCAGATGAACGAAAAGTGACGGCACCTCCAAACTTAGCTTTAATGGCGGGAATAATGGAACAGAATGTGGAATGGGCGATTAAGAACATTAACCGACGAAAAGCAGCGGGGCAGGACGGCCTTGGGAATGATTTTTACAAGGATTTTGCCATGGTCCTGGTCGAGCCCCTAACTCACATTTTTTATGATATTTTGCATGGAGGGAAGCCTTCTGAAGGCAGTGGTTATACCTTTACACAAGAAAGGGGATTCCAGTAATGCCCTGGATTATCGTCCCATTTCGTTGCTGGCAACTGGATATAAATTGCTCGCCAAAATTTTAGCTAGGAGATTGCAGAATATTTAAAGCCAGCTGATAGGAGAGACCCAACAAGGTTTTGTCGCGGGGCGTCGGATGGAAAAAGCAGTTGTCCTAATGAAGGCAACCTTTGAAACATATAAGTCAAGACGAAAAGTACCGGGGCACAGAGTGCTGGTGTTTTATTTTTAGATTTTAGTAAGGCGTACGACACTGTAGATAGGAATTATCTATTCTCGGTGTTCAGATTGTTTGGTTTCTCGGCTCACATTGTGGATTTGATGGATAGATTTCACTCTGGAACAACAGCAGAATTTCTTGTGAACAATCTATTTCCGGATCTCATTCAGGTCAAGTCGGGCATTAGGCAAGGATGTCCTCTGGCACCTCTTCTGTTCATCCTAGCAGTCGAACCTTTGGCTCTGGCGTTAATTCAGGAGACGAGATTAGTTGGGATTAACCTTTGAAGAGTGACGAGCCCATAGAGCACCGTTTTCGGATTTTGTGGACGATTCGACAGTGTTTCTCAGGCATGAAGAGCAGGTTCCGGTAGCATTAAAAGTTGTACAACGTTTTGGTTGACATCTTCAACTGCGTTCCCAATAAAGAGAACGTTTCTTGCAAAAAAGTCCTGTAAATCTCGGATCTCGGTCCGAGACTATGTTCTACGGCATTCCGTGTAAACGGAATCCCGTGTCAACGAATATCCGCGCTGTTTGAGCGGCAGTGACATTCGCTGACACTACAGCAAGATGAACCATTTTGCTGAAACGGTCTACAAAGACCACTATTCCAGTCTTCCGGCTATGGTTGGGCGGAAGCCCGAAGATTAAAATGGACTTCCAAGACTCTGTCGGTACCGGCAGAAATTAGAAGGGAGTTCGCATGGAATGCGCAGGCTTTACGCGCTGGCAAATCTCGCAAGCGCGTATGTACTTGCGTACCCATTTATACTGGTTACGCCGGTAGAAATCGCGTGCGAGAGAAGCATATGTCTTCTCTCGACCTTAATGCCCCCCCCGAAATCGTTGTATCATGATACACAAACAGTATATGATGTTTGATATCATCGTCGTTCGGAACGACGATGGGACTAATATCTTATTAGTCGGTGCTATAAAGCAACAGACCACCGTGCAATCGGTAACAATGCACGCAAGCGCGAAGGAACTCTGGGAGTTCATCGCGTTTCCGATCGGATTGATTACTTAAGTAATCAATCAACAGACGGGTTTTGTAACGGGGTATCATTACATAAGTGATATTTAAGTTGAAATATCACAGTTCAATTTCAGACTTGCTGTCTGAAATGTGAATATTGGATTATAAGTTATTGTAATCCACTCAGGGAAACAGATTCTGATACAAATGTCGAATCTAAGAAGAGATCTAATAATAAGAGTATTATTAGATCAGTTTTACATTATATGTTTATATGATTCTAATTCTAGTAGTTAGCTCTAAACCACTCATAAATATATTCACTCTTAAAGTTACCGTCTTGCAGCCACGTGTCTTAGTTATATGTTAATATATATAACTAAAGCACTATTTAATTAATTAAACAGTCCAACTCTAGTTTAATCTTAACTAAACTATTGAGGAACAAATTACATTTGTTCCTAACCAATTGCACGCTTCCTCACTTGCAATTTAACAGTGTACGCCTGTAAAAGCTAGCCTGTTACACCTGGTAGCACTTAGTGGTCCGTCTGAACGACCACTGTTCGTTCCGTTCCGCTAGTTAACTAGCGGAGCGAAGAGTTAAGAGGCGCCCGACCGTCATGACGACGGTCAGCGATCGTGAACGCGAGCGACAGCTCGCGCAAGACTTAGTGAGGGAAACTTTCCCTCACTTTCCACAAAGAAATGTGGATACTGTGGTGGAGATGATGCGGGCCATGGGGACCGACATCATCACCATCCTCCGAGGTTTTACCTCGGAGGAAGCTTTAGAAACGGTGAACCGTTTCAAGAGGGTTTACACTGCCCCCAGGTGCGTTCCCCGACAATAATGTCGCGGTCGCCACCACCAACGCCCACAGCAAGCGTTGATGTAGTAAAGGCGCGGATTCCGCCCTTTACTGGCGAAGGGGGTGAACCCCTTCGTAGATGGCTCGCAGAGGTGGAAGATGCCATCTTTGCGCAAACGATTGTGGACCCACGTTCACAAGCTTATTTCGCTACCACATGCCTGCGCGGTCGCGCCAGGGCATGGGCAATGAGCCGCAGATCCACTGATGAATCTGCGTTCCTGACTTATCAGAAATTAAAAGCTGAGCTAAAGCTCAACTTCGAAGCTCCAGAAATGGAAATTAGGGCCCGGCAAGAGTTCATGGAACTCCCGCAAGGTAAGCTTAGTCTTCAAACTTACGCTAAGAAGATACAATATTTGTGATCAAATATTGTATATGAGCCGGTGCCCCTGCCATGCCGGTCACCGTCTACATGAAGGGACTGAATGATGGCCCCATCAAACAGAGTCTTTACCGCATTCGCCAAAGACTCTGAGGGATGCTATAGACCAAAGCATCCGAGAAGAATTTAGCATGCGTTCAGCGTCAACGCATGCTGGGTTTAGTCGAAGGGCTCAACAGCCTTTCGATTTTAACATGCCGCCGGTGCAGCATGTTAATCTTTCTTCGAACAGACGAAGTTCACACTTCGTCCCACGACACCAAAACCCGCGCCAGAGCACGGGCGGAGGAGGTCCAGAACCGATGGACCTATCGGTTGTAGTTGTCTCGACCCCGAGTCAACCGAAAAATAAGAAAATCCTTCGCTGCAATATGTGCGCTAAGATGGGCCATTATGCCCTCGTTTGTATGGCGCAGCGGCGATATCAACAGGGGCAACCCTCTGTTGAAGCAAAAAACGGAAACAACTAGTAGGGGCGGGGTGCCCTACTGGACGGGTTATCCCACATGCCGATATCGGGCATGTGAGGATAATAGCCCCAGACGGGACTATGGTGTAACAGGACTACTGTTACGCGGCTTACACTGTAAGATTGCAGTGAGGAAGCGAGCAATTTGAGTAGGACCAACCGCTAAGACCAACCGCTTAAGGCTACTTGTGTACTAGAAGGTAAGTTTAAGAGTGAATATA
>MIQA02002029.1:0-20031 GCA_001887855.2 Sclerospora graminicola | reverse complement strand
CTATCTCCACTCTCGGTGAGCACCATATGATACTGAGAAGCCAACGTCCAACTTTCTCTCTTGAATGACTGGCAACTCCGTTTCCTTGTACTGTCCATTGAAAAGTTGATCTCGCGGTTTTCTTGATGTGAAGGTCCTGAATAGCAACCCTTGGTAGTCTCACAAATTTGATTGGAGATAAGACATCCTCTTTCCCCTCCCCGATCCAGGGGTTATCAAACCACGCGAACGTGCCCCAAAAGGCTTTAAGCGACTCTCTCCCTAACTCATGCCAATCTATGGCCTTCAACTCTGCGTGCACTTGTACTTGATCCCCCGGATACAGGATAACCTTCGGGTTTGTAAACTGTGTGCTACATTTCACCCGTAAATCGGCTAAGTTGACAGCTACGTACCTTTGTAAACGTAGCAATTCCTCTTGGGATGGTCCTAATGAACGGGATAAATGACGATGCACTGTTGACACCTTCTGCCCTCTCCCCCTTGTTTTTCGCCTACTGTTCGCCCTACATGGAGAAACCCAGACATTAGTATTACCCGGTTGGAGCAAATGACACCAATTTTGCCGTGCTTGCGTGTATCTGTCATTCAGCTCCGGTAACCACTTCGTTGCCTCTTTGACTGCCAGCGTATGGATGGCTACCGGAATCGAAATCAGCCCTAAGCCTCAAGCGTTCCTTGGGATGAAAAGGAGATGCGGTGAGATCTTGTGTCGTCCTGGTTCGCTCGATGTCTGATTGCTCCATATGAACTTCTTCTGCATATGAATCAACTCCTTATAAGTCTGTTGATCCGGTTCGGAGACCTTTGCGGTAAACAGGATCGCTGGTAAGGCAATCGCGTTAAATAAAGTGACTCGTTCCATGACTGACGTCCCGCACGTAGTCGCTGTGAGAAATCGTCTTTGAATCGCTCGTATCCGCTCCGCCCAATTTGCTTCTGATAGGTTGTGTTTGCCCACTTGATATCCAAGATATTTAACCGTGTCGTTCTCCTTAACTATTGGGATTCCAAACCTTGCAATCCGTTGGGATACATTTCCCAACGAGAGAATATGACTTTTCGCAGGTTGCATTTCCAAACCCGATAATTGTCCAAACCTCTCAAGTATTGCTAAAGCTGTTACCACTTGGTCCTCTTATGAAAAAAATATCGAGTCGTCATCAACAAAAGCCGAAAAGGTGTGTGTCCGCCGCGAAATGTCGCCTTTAATCTCAAAACCTTGAATCCCTGGGTGTTGTTCAATCGCCATACCCAACGGCTCCACTGCCAAAATGAACAATAGGGGCGCTAGCAGGCATCCTTGTCTGATACCCGATGTAACCTTGAGCGGCTGCGAAAGTTGCCCATTAACTAAAAACCGTGCCGATGTTCCCATATGAAGAGCTTTCATCAGAGCTATGAAACGTTCCGAAAAACTAAAACTCGCCAATGTCGTCATCAAGTAGTGTCTGTCTACAGTGTCGTAAGCTTTCGCAAAATCCACTAATAATATACCTCCACAGTCTCGTTGAATCGTCTGCCCTTGGTCCTGCTGCTGCTTAAGTAACTCCAACATCATTACAACCGCCCGATCCATCCTCCTTCCATGTACGAAACCCTGTTGCGAGTCACCAATTAATCGACCGAGAAAACTCTGTAATCGCGTCGCTAAAATCTTAGCGAAAATCTTGTAGCTCGTCTGAAGCAAAGAGATAGGTCGATAATCGATCGCGTTAGTTGACTCACCTTTTTTCTTGAGCGGGAGAATCACCGCCTCCAGAAATGATGCCGGTGGTGCTGTTCCTTGCAAAACGTCATTGTACACCGTCAGCAACTCCGGAATGACATCGTCTGCAAAGTCCTTAAAAAATCATTATTGAGTCCATCGGGCCCTCCAGCTTTCCGCCACTCTAACCGCTTCATGGCAAACTTGATGTCTTCTGCTTCTATTGGCGCCAATAAACTTTCATTTTCTTCGTGTGAAACCTGACGTTTCGACCAGTTGGACACAAACGCGCGAAGCTGCTCCGGTACCTCCTTCTCCTTCACCGTCCGGTGAACTCTTCCCAAGATTTTCTGCCACATCCATGCGAATTTGTCTGGGATTGACAGATCCAATGTGTTTTCGAAGTGTGGGTCTTTTATAAGAATCTTTTCCACACGTTGATCCTTCTCCCACGTCGCCGTACGCTGAAAAAGCCAACGAAGATTTTCATTAGACCTACAGAGCCGTTTTGCGATCCTTACCTGGTTGAAACGTGTCACTTTATTCTCTGTGATACGCAAGATCTGCTCTCTACTTGTGGTACGTCCGTAGAGAGCCTGTTCCAGGTGTTTCGCATGACGCCGTCTACGTTGCGCCACTCTGTTTCTGACCCTGATAATTGCAGCTACCCATGAGTATTTTACCTTGTCCCCTAGTGCTGATCCTTCCTGGTCCTCCGCAGGTGAAGCCCCGATTAGTTCCCTAATTTCCTCTTGAGCTTTCTTCACCCCCGCTCCTCGAATTGGGTATTGTAATCGAAAATGTTGGGTTCTTGACTTCTTTTGCGTCTCTTGATGATGACATACATGGAGTTCAACTTGGTCATAGTCCGACGGAACGCCTGGTCTGCTGGTGCCGACCTCCTGTACCCACGCATATATCTCTTCCGAAATGTAAAATCGGTCTATTCTGCTTGCTGACTCTCCCCGCCAAAACGTAAAATCATGGAAATCTTCAATGTCCTCCATCCGCCATGACGAGAATTGCACTAATGTTGCATCTTGTAAGTTCCATGTACGAAGAAGTCTGGACAGTTCTGAGCTTTCCGTGGTTCGTCTGCAATTTGGACCAGTCCGATCCAAAGTGGGCGCTTCCACGCAATTGAAATCTCCACCGAAAATGACCTTTGAATGCTGTTGTAAATTCCATACTCCCAGGCTCCTGTAGAAAACCGCTCGTTCCTTTTCACCCACTGACGGCGCATAAATGTTGACGCATTTCCAATCATTCAACTCGAGTGCCAGGATACGGTCCGTCCAGCAGCTCCTCCGCCATGGTCTGATTTTCCAGCCCGACCTTGGGGTAACCAGCATACCCACTCCCCCTGTCTTCTTCTGTGCTACACTCCAAAATACCAAACGGTGAATTACATCAGTATAATTCCACATACGTTCCCACTGCTTCGTCAGGTCGCGCGCTTCCTCGGTGCTTGTAATGTGCGTTTCTTGGACAAAAATGCATAAAGGTCGTGTCTTGACCGGAATATTTCTCCAAGATTGCAACCAAGCGTGTCTGGTCCCCGCCGAAAAAAACCTTACATTCTGCGTAAGCACTCGAAAATCGGTGTCCCCAGTTACTTTCTCTGTCCCGTGTTTGATCATGTCGTGCGTTTCTGCTGAGACCACTGTCATCTTGCTATAACAATCCATGTCTTCTATCATCACATTGATTTGTTGCTCGTCCTTGCCTTCCCGTAGCATGCCCTCAGTAGCAATGAGGCGCTTGCACACGTCGTTGATTGGCTATGGTTTCACTGTCCATATCGACTTGTTCCGGCTCCCTATTGTGCAGAGAAACGTTAGATCAGTCGATAGGAAAAACGCAGTAATATCCTTCCACACAGAGCCATCGTCTGAGTCGAAACGCTTTGCAAGCACTTGAAACTGGGGCACGCGCACCCGTGCCATCTCGAATCTTCTAATCTTAACCCAAATTGGATCCTGAGGTAGTGCCGCCTCACCGGTCAAAGCCGCTAGTTGCTTACTATACACGTGGGCACGTAGTGCAATGTGAGCGAAGTTGAAATGTCGATGTGTTCCACATAACTTCCAGAGAGCATTGTTGCCATAATTATGTTCTTTGAGAGTTTTCCAGTGCTGTCCGCTTGCTCTTAACGCTTCTCTTTGGCTGTTGCCTTGAAGTATGCTGACTCTGTGTGCCCAGTCCGTCAAAAACCTCTCCACTTCCGGCTTTGTTCCGGCGGACGTGCTTAGTGATATCATGGCCTCCCAGTACTGCCTTCATAAGTCTCTTGCCAGTTCACCAATGACCTCATTTCCTAATCTAGCAATGATAATGTGTGGATTATCAAAATACTCCATGAGTTGTGCAAGGGCAAGGCGGTCCTTCCTCGACGCTTTCAACCAATCTCCCGGGGATGCGTTAAATGTCGGAAATGGGACTTCCTGCTGGTGTGGCCAGACCTGGGCCATCAAGTTCCACACTTGCTCTTCGATAGTGTCGATGCCTCCTGTTGGTACTATCTCCATCTGCTCCAGCCTTCCTGTAGCAAACAAATCTCTCTGAACCGTTGCTGTGACTGCATTCGCCTCCTCCTTGGTCGGCGTGTATGATTCGTCAACCGCCCTTTTTTTCGAGTCCTCTTCTGCTCGGCATCCATTATCTTGTTTCTGTCATTATTCGCAACTTCAGTGTCCGTGATCTCCGGTCGAATTTCCTTTGAGTTGTCTTGTTCCGGCTGATGTTCTATCGCTAACGTCCCAAAGGTGACATTATGCCACTCCCATAATGTTTCCTTTGAAATGTTGTACGTTCTGGATAGGAGTTGTCGCACAGTCTCCTCACGAATGTCGGCCCGCATCAATTCGTCCTGTCGGTGTTCCGGAAGATACGTAACTGTCTTCGCGAGAAATTTAAGTAAAAACCTTGCTGCCTCTTGTCATTCAGGCGTAATAGATGCTCCACTTGCGGTCTAATCAACTTCCCAGTTGACAGATCCGTTGAAGGACTGACTATTACACCCCCTGTTTCCGGCTGCTTCACCGCTGACGTTGTCTCGTCTTCATCCCTAGTCCTCTTGGAATTTACTCCTCCTGCCTCCGAATCCGTCATCACGACATCTGGTTGCTCTGTCTCTCCTTGGCTAGTGTGTTCTTTTGTTCTCCAACCGTGTACATACGCTTGATAGTGAATGTTCTCAAAGTGTATCACCAGAGGTAACTTACCTTTACCGACCTTCACTGCTTCTTTCAGCGTGATCACTTCCTGAATACATTGACCGAGCGAGATAGGGAATTCACTGCAAGTAGCGATTTTTTTCCGTTGTTGCACCCGGATTTCAGGCGCAAAGTGAATCACGCCAGGCTTGCCACTGACCGCATCCACGCTTATGACAAAAATATGTCTTTGCAGTAGTGTACCTAGACAAAGTAAAATATCATTACTTCCCCAGTTTTGGCTACTGACCGTCGCATCCAGTTTAGACGAGCTGTTTTCCGTAATCATGCAGGTACGTCTTGAACTCTATCTCCGATTGTTTCGCAGCCATTTTGTCGTAGCCCCTGCCCATGCTTCGAAGCGTCTGTTTTCGTACTCCCGCCGGAAACTTCGCTTTGAAGTCCATCAGTCCCCGCGTTGCACAACCGTTTTGATACATGCGGTGGCCTGTTCCAAAATCGTGGGGCTGTCCTCTAAAGATGAGTTGAACAGTGCTTGCACAATACTATATGCCTGACAATTTCCTGTAGATGGTGTTAACACTTGCTGGAGCCCCATGGCTATTAATGCGTCGTTTAGATTGTATTCCTTTTCTGTGATATTGTGTACTGCTTCCCACTTGAATGGTTGGAGAGGACCTTCCTGGTAGGTAAGTGTCTTGATAAAATTTCCTATTTCCGCTTTCACTTGCGCCTCCACTATCAGGAGATCAGTGTTTTCCTGTTGTCGACCCTGCGTACCAGTTTTTACCCGTGGTTTACTTGTGCCTTCCTTTAGTCCAGTGTTACTTTTGTGTTGAACCGGTTTAGGTTCCGGTTCCGGTTCGTTTTTTTCCTTCGGTAAATTCTCTTTATCCGGTTTTGTGACTGTGCTCCGTAGCGACCTTTTAACGGTAGGCTGTGATGCTACCGTTTCCTTCTTAGCCAACGGGTGACTCTGCGTACCATGCCCCGTCCCACGTTGAACCTGTTCACTATTCCCTACTGTTACCCCATTTTTCTTTTTCGTCACCGTCATCCAGTCATCCCCGTGCTCCGCTACCTCTCCTCTCTCGTCCGCTCTATCCGTGGCTGGGCCCTCCCGTCCAGTCTGCGCTGATGTGGGGGCCTGAGGCTTTTCCTTCTCCGTATGCAATTCGCCTGTTTCCGGTGCCTTTTCCGTTTCGTTGGTTGCAATCTTGTCGGCCTGATCTTTCTGCCGACGTTTCCGTATCAAGGTGTCCTGCTCGACACAATTTTCCCGGACTTCCTTCATTAGCGTCTCCATGCTGTCAAAGATTGGGTCCGGCGTATCGATTAATTCCGCCTCTTCAACTGTAACAGTAAGACAATTTTCTCCATATAAATTCTTTTGCGTTACTGAACAACTCCTTACTTGATGCCCAGCTTCTCCGCAACGTAAACAGTGGAGTTTTCCCTTCGTGCCTGGATGTTCGAGGGTGAGGATATGTCCACACCATATTAATCGCCATCTGTCTCGCAGTTGCTTCGGACATCCGCTTGCTGCAATGACGATTTCACAGTCCAATGACGATGATGATAAAGGTCCCCCGGAGTCTAGTTCCTCAAAGCGGAAGTCCACTGTGATGATCGACTGTAGATACCCGTGCAGTCTCATTATATCTATGTTTCGCGTGTCATTTCGCAAGATGATCACGTAATCCGGCCGGAAACCCATTCCAGAGCTCGTCCCGGATATTTTCTGGACCATACCGGTTCCTCAGCGTTTTCTTTGGCATGTAAGTTGTGTAATCCATGAAGTTGTTTGTGATACGGCACACAAATCGCTTCGTATCTTTTTGCAATATCTCGTGTTAGGAAATGCAAATGAAGACAGTGGTCCGATTGGTTATAGCTAATTGATTTGACCTTCGCCAGCATTTCCCATAATCGATCGTTAGCCATAACTCTTGCCGTGGCCGCTGTCGAGATACTTTCTTGAAGGCTCTTCGTGCTTTGAAAAGCCTTTTTGATCGCTGCTTCTCCTTGTAGGTCCATGATTAAGCATCCTTCCACTCTTACCCTAATTGTTAAAATTAACCTGAGACGATCTTTTGATGTCATAATTTGGCGTAAAAATTGTGGTAGTGTGCGTGATAAAATCGTTCCTTCCGCCAAACCCTTTACTATTTGCCATTCGTCCGGGCTACCGTCCCTAAATTGCTGTTTATCCTTGCCTCTCCAATCCTTCTCACAGACTTGAGTGAGAGTAGCAATACGTTCTTGAGAAAAGACTTCAGGGTTAAAAAGATAGGCTTTATACCGAGGAGTTACCTTGACTGTTTCCGCTTTTGTTTCTGTGACTTTGTGGAGCCATCCTTGCAAAACACTTTGACCTTTACCGCTACTTCCACCTGACAGCTACCTATCTTACGGACCAGGATAGTGACTAGCGGTTTGTTAAGTTTGAGCGCTAAATTCCATGCATCCAGCGCCTTTTGGTACCATACCTTCCAACTAAGATTATGCTTAACTACCGGTAATTCGAATAAGTCGATCAGACGTTCCAATTCCGGGTTTGACAGTTCTATCTTCCTCGCTCCTGCTTGTTTACCTCCTCTTTGCGTACGTTTTAGGAAATGAAAGGATCCGGGAGATGTATTCGACCCCCCCCACAGGATATTCGGACCCCCCCCCTGTGCCGTATGACAGGTACGATTCTACCGTCCTTGACAAGGTGTTGTTGTTAAGTTTAAAAGTGTATGTAATTACAAAAACACAAATGATTGGTGACGTAAAAAGAGTAAAGATCTACAAAGCTAGAGCTTTACAGCAAATTCGATACGACCACCACTTGAAGACGCAGCACAGCCCCATTGGATGACCATTAATCCATTCTTCCCCAAAGTGAATAACCTCAAGAATTGCGATACGGACGCTATGTGTAAAGCTGGTCAGATTCGCCGTAAAACCAACTTCGTTCACCTTAAAAAAACACACTTCATGACTTCGCCGCAAGACGACCTACAGTCACCATGGCAAACATCCATGCTAGGCAAATACTCGACAGTGGCGACAATTGACGAGGTGGAGACGAAATTCAGCGATCTATAAATCGTGAGACTGAGGAGTACATTTTTTACGGTCTGCTTATATAGTCGCACCACAAAGAAAAATACGCATCATTTCCGAGCAAAGTCCTCGCGCAGGCGCGTGGCTGCTAGCATGCGCATGGGCACGGACGTCATTACGAATGGAGAGCTCGGTTCAGTCGGGTCTGCCTTATCGCGTACAGCCAGACTTAACAACGTCTCTAGCTTCTCCACTTCGTCGACGTTAAGCCAACGCTGAGAACGAGACCATAGGCTTTGGGAATGACGAATTCGCCACAATGTCCACGACTCCACGTGGCGTAAAAGGCACATCTGCGGCCAGTTGATGTTCATTTTCAAACGTTATGTGCTGCTCATGGTCCCGGAGGACTAAAAAACGTGCTCATCTACAATACCATCACTGAATTCCTCAACGAGTCTGGTAAAGAGCGCAAGGGTAATAAGTCTACGTCAGTAAAGTAACTCAATGGTAGAATAATAGAAAAAACATACTCGACGTTATCCACCTCGTGAGGGTCAGAGAACGTAAATGTCGCCAACAGCGCCGTCGCGACAAGCACGAGTAAGACTTTCTTCACTTTCATTTTGATCACAATATAATAAAAACGAGAGAACAGAATAGGATATACACATACCTTTTTGATATTGGCTGTACGGAGGGGGGGGATGGCGCGGTTGACTGTCTGCAACTTCTTCATAGTACCTCTTACATGTATATAGGTACGGTAATAGTATTAATAAATGTCATCGCACCGTGAGACTTATCCTAGGTACGAGCTTGTCAGAATGTCGTGGCTTTATTCATTGAGGTACATCGTACCTGTCTTACGGTACAGGGGGGGTCCGAATATCCTGTAGGGGGGGGTCCGAATAACATCTCCCCTCTAAGGGACAACCAACCCGCTTCTCATATGGCCACAAAGTTTTGTTATAACTAAATAAATAGGGATTTTGGGCCCTGCTAAATCAATTTTGTTTAGTAGCTTTCTCGTCAATTATTAACGTAATTACCCGAATAGAGCTCCCTACCCGAATAAGAGCTCCCCTGTTTTGTGCTCCCTCATAGAAATAGAATCCCCCAGAATAGTGGCCCCTATTGTGGCGTCCAGGTAGTCACAAACAATGTTCTCGAAGGGCCCTGCGCCTCACTCCTTTACATCTCCGCCATTCGAATTGCCACTCCCCATTCAGCTATGCCCGGACAACGCAACCCCGTCGAAATTGCGAGGAAGAAGGAGGCGATCGAGTGGATCAGGACCGAGGGCCAAGGCGTACCGAGTCCAGCCGCCCGTCACTTCCACAAGAAGGGTTGGGGTTACGATGCTTCCACCTATCGCAAATGGTGGAAGCAGCGTGATCAGCTCGCGGATGCCCCCACTCATCGCAAGCGTCTTCCTGGAGCCGGCCGCAAGCCTCTCCTCGCGGCTTTCGAGGAGATCCTTTTTGATCTCGTCATTGAGCGGCGCATTAACAAGGAGAAAGTGACACGCGAGTGGATCGCTGACACTGCGATGGCACTCTTTGAGCACGAGAAAGATGCTGACTCTGTGGACGTGTTCTTGGCGTCCGAGAACTGGGTGACGGGATTCATGGCGCGCTTCAGCTTGACCCTCCGCAAGCGCACGAACCTGACAACGCTGTTGGACGAGGTTCTCGTCGACCGTGCCGTGGGGTTCCTGGAGTTTGTTGAGCTCCACAAGCCCAACATGGACCCCCATCGCACCGTCCTGATGGACGAAACTGCTCTCTACTTCGAGGATCAACGTGGCTCGACTGTGGACAAACAAGGCGCCCGTCATGTCGTGATCCGGTCGACAGGATTTGCCTCCATGCGAGTCACGTTGATCCTCGCTGTCACATTCAGTGGGCGCAAGCTCACACCGGTCATCATTGAGAAAGGCAAGGCCAGCTTGGAATTCCTGCGCGTCGGTGGCTGCTTCGTTATCCGTCAGCCCAAGGCTTGGGTGGACCAAGATCTTCTCCTCTGCTGGTTGGAGTGGGCGTTTCCAAGCGTCTGTGATGGGCCAGGGCAGTATCTCGTGTGGGATTCGATGCGCGCGCATATCGGCAAGCGCCTGAAGGCCCAATGTACCAAGAAGGAGGTCAAGATGTGCGTGATCCCTGGGGGGCTGACGCCGTACCTCCAGGCGGGATACATCGGGATCTATAAGTCGCTGAAGGGCCGTGTCTCTGAGTGCATCACGGCGTGGAAGAACTCCGATGCAGTGTCCTACACTCGCAAGGGTAACCCTCGCCCCCCCTCCAGTCGGGACGGTGTTGGACTGGGTGTCCACCGCGTGGAAGGCTGTGCCTGAGGAAGCAGTGCGGCGTCCAATCTACGCGAGTGGCTTCGACGACGACCATCGCGAGTGGCATATCGCGAAGCACGACGTCTACGGCTCCCAGTTTCTCCGTAAGTGGACCGAGCGCGACGGCTTCGGCGCTGAGAAGCACACCTTGGATGAAGCCCATGAGGACGACATTAGTCTAGCGATAGATGAGCTTGTGATTGATGCCTAAAAATACACTCGGGTGTGGCTTGGGGCAAAGGGGATTTTCGCACGATTATCTAGGTAACCGCCCACAGAACCCCAAACCGTGGATACTCCATCACAGAGCGGAAGCTCTTGCCGGCGGACTGCAGTTCCGACCGACAGTGATGGCTCCCAGCAGTCAGTGCGACTTGCTTGTTTCCTTGGTCACCACTTCGATACCCAAGAATAAAGGCACCCCTGAATTGTGCTCCCTATAAATAAAAGCTCGCCCGAATAATGCCCCCTCGTCCGTTCCGAGGGGACTCAAAAACAATAGTAGACGGGCTTCTATTCCGGTAAATACGTTAAGCAAGATTACAGCAACTATTTGGGTTATGATTTTTAGAAGGTAAATCTGTTTTTGGCGCAAGCCTAACTATGCAGTTTAAAAATTGAACCTGCATCTGGTTCTGGAGAAAAAAATAATTGGAAGAACGAATTATTTTATGGGCTCCATATATGTATTTTGCTTTATAATAGGCTGCTGGCTTGTCTTGCAATGTATGTAAGCAATCTAGCTGCCAGTAATTCTGAACCAAGAGAGAGCCACCAACAGTCTGGACTTTTCCGTATTGAGAATAAAACTTTTAAGTCGGACGATCTTTTGTCGTGTTTCTATCTATAGTTTAAACGATTGCGTCCGGGCGATCTGGATATCTTAATTGTAACAGAAAAATTGTGTTTGTGTTCCGAATACGGACCTTATTTAAAGGATTGATGATAAGCTGTCAAAGAATAATAATTTCTGTAACGCCGAATCAGTTTTCGACCAGCACGCAAGTAGTAATGCGCGCAGCTCTAGAGGCTGCATAAATCTATATTGGTACAATTTTATTGCCAGTTATCACAGATTTATACAAGTTGAAAAGTGTTCAAAAATATAATGATTATGCATCAGCTAAGTTTTCTTAGCCTGTATCAATTTTCTTACGATCTCTTCTAAGTCAGCAAGGTCAGATATTTGCGGGATTGAGTTGTAGGAAGCCCCCGCCAAATACAGCTGCTCTGCTTAAGACTTTGTACGTTGTACCTACTTTATGGTACAGGGGGTGTGCACGTATCAAAAAGGGACTTTGTTAACATGCATCTTGGCAGTTTCGCTCAACTTTAATTCGTGTTCGTAGTTCACCAAAACGTCACAAATTCCAACACGACGTAGACCTCGAGGTTTTGGTAAAAGCGGGGGAGAGCTGCACGACCGGGCCGTTGGCGAGTTGGCATTTCAGAGGTTTTGCATGGGTAAATTAAAATAATGAAACTGTGGCGCAACGCCGGGCAGCAGGATGGGAGCGAGCGTAGCACGCAGGTGGCCAATGAGTTCGCCAGCGCGTAACTCTGATGGACAAGTCCAGATGCCGACAGCGCCAGGGAACGCGGGCACATTACCAGGTGCGAGTCCAGCGGGAATGACGACTGCAGCCGGGTTGATGTTCACAGCCTGTAGGTTGAAGATAACCGTTGGTGGATTGAGCAGCTTCGCGAGCGCCGGATACTTCTTGCTCAGCTCGTCGAGCAGATGCATGATCTTTCGCCCGAGGTCGATTGCACGACCGTCGACTTGATGGAGCGTGCCAATGCCCTGCATGAACGACAGCAATGGCCATAACTTGAACAGATCCTTGTCGATGGTGCAGATCATCACGTCTTCGGGGAAACAGTCTCGCCCTGCGGCCTCGATCTCTTCGCCAGTCTTCCAGACGACGCCACTTGGTTGAGGACAGTCATCACGACTGAGACAGTGCTCTCTTGGGTCAACCTACAGATAAGGTTAGAGAACATTAAAGACCGTCTTATAGATGGCGACAAATAGCAATCACATACCTTCTCGAGGCGCTTGATAAGTTGCACGAATTTGCCATTAATCTTCAAGCTCAGATAGCTATTGGGAGGTGCATGCCGCACAAGGAAGTTGCATCGCTCGACGACATTTTCGTCGGTAAGTTCTCCAGCGCGCTTGAACTCGCTGAAAAACGTGAGCGTTTCGGCCTCGGTGAGCTCGGCGTTTCGCGGAATATCTCGCCAGCGACGCTGAGAGATCTGGTCTGGGAAAGTACTTGCGTCTCGCGGTTCTTCCTCCGCCTTGTCGTCCACCTCATGACCGTTGCGTACCCGCTTCATCGCCCCCACTTGTCGTACGCACCTTCGTGGCATCCACCCGCTTTGTGCTGCTAGCGGACGAAGTTTATTCTCTATGCACACTGACTTGGGAAGAAAGAAAAGTGTATTGAAGATTAGACATGAAAGATGTCACTGAACCGGAGTGACTTTGAAGCAAGATTGCGTCGACCAACCCTGGTGGATGGTAGTTTAGTAGAGGTAACGGATCTATCTATACCTGGGACTAGTATGATTCCTTTTCGGTTAAAATGGACTTCGGGACTGATGTTAACTGTAGGAAGAGAAGGAACTGTCTACTCCGGATTCATAAGGGAGGCTCTAGTTTTTCGATAAACAAAGTGTCAAAGTCCATCGCAACCCGGCGAGCATAGACTAAACCAAAAATGTGTGGCTTGGACATGTAGGAGGGATGTCCCAGAAGCTCGTTGAGGCCAAGTTGAGAAAGTCCGTCTCGACTTGATGGGGGACACTCTCTCTCTCTCTGCTTCTCCCTTACGAAGAACAGAACCCCGACGGTGCAGATTTGATATATAGCGAAGTCACGTCAAACACAGTTACGACAATCGAGAAGGCCCTCCGTCTTATCGAGCAATGGCCGACAAATATCGACAATCCCTGAATCGTCCTCACGTCAACCTTCATCTTACTGATAAAACGGAATGTCTCCAAGAACCGCTCACAACGTTCACCGCACTGCTGCATGCGGCTCAATCGGCTGATATCGACCCGCCGGCGGTCTCTGAAAAGTATGGTGCAATTGTAGGACCAGAGTGGTCGGTGAACGAGCGCAGGCTTCGAAATCGCCTTTCCTGCCGCAAGACACGTCTTAAGCGTAAACTTCAGCAACATGCGCTCGAACTTGTAGCTCGTGACCGTCGTGAGCGGCATGGGTATCTCACACAGCTTAGACTCGCACTAGATTCGGATTCCACTCACCACCATGAGCTTTTCCGTGAGTTTGTCGCGAAAAATCTACACTATGCGTTGATCGACTCAAAATATAGCGGCTGGGTCAGGAAGGAGGAGGAGCTCAAGGGGGCACGTTACGGAATGGAATTCAAGAGCTACGGAGGAGTTGAGCGATTTGATTTAAAAAAACTCAAACGCACTCGGCGTGAAAGTGAAGAGGAGACCTCAAGTGCACGCCAAGTTGAAATTCAGAGTCCACAAGCCTCGCTGTTCGAGCAATGGAGACCGATTGTCGACGGACTGCAGAATATTGACCTGCAGTTGCACCGAATGGATGAGAAGGAGCTCGCAGCGGGTGTCTTTGAGCGGCACTGCCACTGGAAGTTTGTAGCTGTGAGCGTTGCGAATTTGATTCGAGTGGGAGAACTCACGGCTATTCAAGTCTCTGGGATCACCCGTCTCAGATTTGACGGTCGTCTTGTGCAGGATGTCAGCATCCGCAGCGTTCAACGCGAAGACAAGAAGGTCGCTTTTGATTTTAACGTTAGTGGCTCTCTAACCACTGGAGCGTGTAAAGCTGACCACTGCGTGTGTCATCATTGCACGTGGCGCTAAATATTCCATTCCAGCTCCACTTGTCGTGACGTTCGATGTATTAGTTGTAACGTTAGTACTTATTGTCATACTTAAAAAAAAGACCGCTTCGAGTGCTAAACAGTCTCTGTTTTTCATCATTGTTCATACTTTAAATGCTCCTTCTAATCAATTCCGCGGGTTGTTTGGGCAGTCTTCCTCTAGCAAGTGGCATCGCCAGCCTTTTTTACCAGGGAGAATATCATCGTGACAAAGCGGGCAGCGATTCGCGCGAGTGAGCGGCACACGAGGGGGGCAGTCATTCAGAGACACGTGGCGCTCATAGAATTTGAGCGTAATTGCTTCGCCACACCGCAGACACTCTCGATGATTTTGCTGCCTCTCACATTCAGCCAGCAAATGTTCGTTCAAAGTGGCGATCTCGATCACTTGGCCACACATTTTGCACGGCGTTAACATTTTACACGATTCCCAAAAATGACGATCCAGGTACTCCGAGTCAAATTTTTCGTCCACGACACCACAGAAAGGACACGTGTACTCGTCAACCGATTCCTCGTCATCGCACTCGGCATCATCCAGGTCGGCCTCAAACGCTTCAGCTTGAACGTCTCGCATATCTCCGTTTCGTCGAATCGCCCTGTCGCGACCTGCTGCTGCCTTTGCTGTCTCAGCAGCTTCAAAAGCTGTTTGATATTCTTCTCGCTGCTTTGGTCGTAGCGATGTCAGAAAACCTTCAATTTCATCACCGACGGCTAGGTATAATGACACAGTGATATCCTTGGCAACGTCCCGGATTTCTCGACTAGGATGAGCTAAACAATTGCAGTCCTCAAGAAAACCCATGAGGCCGGGTGCCGAAAAGTCGGACGTGGGGATCAGCTCAAACTCAAGTAGAAACGATTTCAGCACCAGCAATCGACCTTGCAAAAGCTTAATTCCTAGCGCTTTTTTCGAACGCTTTGTTAGATGAGTCACCACGAACGCTACCCCTACGTTTTGAGCTGCTGCTAGATTGCTCAAGAGATTCATTGCTTCATCACGCACTTTGGTTTGGGACTCGCCGAGCTTATTGATCAGCTGAGTCATACTGTTGCCAAGCTACATAAACGCAATAACGAATTAGTCCCTGACTGACATAAAGTTGACAAATGCTCAACGTACAATGCGGCACATATCGTTTTTAGGAATTTCCACACCAAACGATACCATCCGGTCTAGCAAGCCAAAAGCAGACAGTGCCACTTGTACGATGCGGTCGCCAGCACCACTTTGAGCTACTGTGGAGCACACTTCAAGCACTCGCATCGGCTCGACCGAATAGTTATCCATTTCCATGGTGACTTTACGTATTGCAGCATCCCGGTGGTTCCACAAGTTGCTGTAAAAGCATCGCGTGAAAAAGGAACCAATCACGGAGATAAGTTCCTCGCTCTCCTTTGCAAGTGCTGCAGGAATTTCATCCGGATCAGGCAAGTTTTCAGCATCTGGAATTCCTTTAAAGTGTGCGTTCGGACCTCCATCCTCGTCATCCTCGCCATCCTCGTGTTCTGCATTGGCACTACCGGCCGCAGAATAGACTCCAGTAATTCTAGAACCCAATCTTTGAGAAGAATGGTTTAGGTTGCTATCATCATCACCAAAAGCCCTCCCATTCTCTTCATCCTGAGAGTCTTCGGAATTCATAGGTCTTGGCAAAGAGTTCAAAGACGTACTGTGTGCAGCTGCACTTCTAATTTCATTCTGAGCTGGCGAAACAGCTCCTGTCGGGACTGGCAGAATGGGCTGTGTCTCATTACTGCTGGCAGAAGCTTCGAGCCTGCTAATTTCCAGCTTAATCATTTTAGCTTGATCGTAGTCTTCCTTCGCAACTGCGTCTCGCTTTTGTGCCTCCAATCTTGCAAGTTGCAATCCAATGCTTTTGAAATGATCTTCCATCTGCTTTAGTCGCTTGGCTTGGTCGTAGTCTTCACTGGCCACAGCTCGGTCTTTCGCCACTTGAATCTCGTGAATCCTAGCTGCCGTCTTGGCATCGAACCGCAGATCAAAGGTCTGTTCACCCATTCCCTCACTGTTCGCACCTGTTTTTGAATGTGCTGCAACAGCTTTATTCGTTGAGTGATTCGGCAGCAGTTCCAGCGGCTCTCCACATAAGGTTATGGCCATGATCCCCACTTGGTTGAACAAATTGTGCTCATTTACGTGGCAGCTGTGAATCCGCAGCTTGAGAAGCGCCGCATCCTGATCAATGTGTACCGTTTTGAGCTCCCTCGCCATATAGTTGCTCTCGGTATTGGTTTTCAGTGTGAGAAATCCCAGTCGACTGAAGCGGGTGGTATCTTCATCGAAAGAGAGGCTTGAAGACACAAATACCTCCATTTTCGTGGCAATATGAGTCTGGTGGGATAAAAGCTGCACTTGTGTGACTCGACAAAGACCTTCTGTAAGCTGTAGCACCAATTCTTGAGGGTACGAGCAGTTCCTGTTTATCATAACGACTTGCGTTATAACGGATCATCAATCTGACGGCTAAAGAAAGCGTTTACTACTTTGCAGTCATGTAGCCCTTCCTAGCGGTATCCTGATTGTCCAGTTCGGATGCTGCAAATGCTGCATCCTCGCTTGTACAGGCGACCACGATAAAGCGCAGCTTGCTCATATCGTTGCGGAGCCCGACCGACCGACCCGTCGTGGTTGACTTTCCCTCATTTCAACGACATGTCAGTAAGAGATAACAATCACTCTGGTCATACTTGCTTGTTGTAAGCTATATATAAAAATAACATTGTCAGTCGCTGACCTGCCACCGAAAAAGCCCATATACTTCAGTAGTACGTTTGCAATGGCCAAGAAGGAGGTGGAAAGCAGCGAGGAGTCGGACGGTGGCCACTCCAGCGTATCAGGATCGTCCAGCTCTCGCTCGGGTTCCGGGTCGGGTAGTGGCTCAGACTCAGGTAGCGGCAGCGGCTCAGATTCTGGCAGTCGGTCGGGGTCCGGCAGTGGCTCTGGATCAGGGTCTGGATCTGATTCCGCCTCGGGATCAGGATCAGGTAGTGCTTCAGGGTCGGGATCGGGTTCAGGGTCAGATGCATCGGGGTCAGTGTCTGAATCTTCGGGACCCAGGAAAAAGCTTAAGAAGCGACGCGCCCCGGTACAGAAGAAGCCAAAACTACCCGTGAAAAGCAAGATCAGAAGAAGTAAAGCTAGTAAAGAGAAAGTCAAAGAACAGGTAAAGGCCGAAGCAGACGCTGAAGCGGATGACGAAGGGGACTCAGGTGCTAAGCGACGTCGTGGCAAATTGCGGATAAAAGATGAAGAAGACGAGGAAGACGAGGATGAAGACGTTGACGTGGCAGGCCTTACGGAGGTTGAAAAGGAAAAGAGGCTACTGGAAAAGTACGAAGCCAAAGAGCAACGCAACAAGGAGCGAGAGCTTAAAAAAAGACTTGCGGCGTCTCAAGGTAAGGGTGAGGACGGCTTCTCTGAGGAGGAAATACCGTCCACAAGGCGTGGTGGGCGCAACAAAGAGAGTGACCGACGGAAAGAAGCACTGCACAACTTGAAGGCCAACAAATCCAGTGACAAGAGTCGCTCAATATTGAGTAACAGGTTCGGGGACGACGAGAGTTCTGAAGAGGAAGAAGGCAGTAGTCGCGGACGAGACTTGGCTGAAAAAAGGCGACGTCGGAGAGAATTGCAACGTGGAGGCTCTGATCGACGTCGCAGTCGTGCAGACGATGATGACGACTATAGCGAAGAAGCTAACGACGAACGCAAGTCCAAAAAATCCAAGGCGGCGGACTTGACGGCAGCAAAAGCAGGAGACGAGGACGATGCGGCAGCGATTCGGCCAGAGGAGAATGTCCCAGTGAACTGGAACCAAGCTAATCATTATTTGCTCAAGAGAAGAGCATTTTTTGAGAAAAACTTTTTTGAGCCATTCTTTCCGCAGCTTGTGCGGGGTGTTTACGTTCGCGTTCCAATTGAAGTAGTAAATGGTGAAATGGTGTATCGGTTCTGCGAGGTCGTGAACGTTTGCAAGCTAGCGCGTAGCTACAATTTTTGTGGAGAGTCAACCCATACAGGTATAATTTGCGCGTTTGGCAAGAGCAAGCGCGAATGGAAGTTAAATGGTATTTCTGGCCATTCGTTGCGCGAGCGTGAGTTTTTGCTATGGCGAGCCGCAGTAAACAAAGATCGAATTCATTTTCCCACGCATGGTGAAGCAAAGCAACTGTATTCAAAGAAGCAGAAAATGATAACCCAGCATAGCTATACAGAAGCACAGGTTGACGAAATGGTCCGACGGAAGCAAGCTGTTGGTCTGTCTACAGTGTCGCTTGGTGTGCAACGCGTGCGTCTCGAGCGGGATCTGCGTGCCGCCCAGGATATGAAAAATTTCGAAAAGGCTCTGATACTTGAGGAACGGCTGCAGCGATTATTGGCCAAGAACGAGGAGCGGAAAAATCACAACTCGGACGACGTTCTCCGCATTAACGAGATTAATCGTCGCAATCGTGAAGCTAACATGCAGCAGGATCTGCAAGCTCAGGAACTTAATAATGCCATGAACCAAAAAATGACGAGCGCAGAGCGTCTACAGTTTGTGCGCGCGAATCAAACGACTATGTACATGTCAAGAGACAAACTAGAGAAGAATTTGGCAGAGGGGAAGCTCATTAAGCTTCATGACGGTCGCGTTATGACTTCAAATAAGCTGCATGTGGTTGAGGCGCTCCCCGACGATTTGCTTGATAAGGTCAAGGGTGTCGGCGAGAAGAAGCAGGCTGGAGATAGTCTGGAAATTGACATTGATCGCCTCTTAGCTAAACAGCAAGAGCGCAAGCAAAAGGATGCTGAGCGATTGGCAGCTACACGTAAGGAACGTGAGGGTCAGGTCGAGTTTGTTGGTGTTGCTCCCACAAATGTCCAAGAAATGGTAAACGCAACCGTTCGTATTAAGGACGACGATGGGTCATGGATGACACTGCGCTCACCTGCCGAGATCATGAAAGAGAAGCAAAGCAAGATCGTCGTTTCTGAGAAGGTCAAGGCGTCACGCAAGGGTATTACTGTGAAGGAGTACTTTGACCGTGTCAAAAAGCGGCGAGTAGCTCAGGAGCGCAGTCATTTGCACGACATTTGGATTGATTGGCAGCAAACAGCGTACTCTGAATTTCTTGGGTAATGAAGATGGTACACATTAGAATCACACTGCTTGTAGCATACGAACAGATTGAGAAATACTGATGAGCCGCTTAATCACCCAGCCCATTTTAGATAGACAGTAGCCACTGCAGCATTCTTCATCTCTGATCGGTCGAATCGATGATGTTACCAATACGAATACCAATTTGCAATGGGTGACATGCGTGTTAGCAAAAGTATTAAAAGTGGCAATAGAGTTGCAACTAAAGAAATACAAGTAACTTAGGTAAGTTTTATTTATACTTAGTGTTACTGTACTTGTACAAAGGAGTTGTGATCTCATTCAATTACACCACATGAGGAGTGATGGCCTGCTTGTAGGCAGTAGGCGTTGAATTCATGTTCAGATTCGAAGCGTTACTTGCGCTAGCTAGCGAGCTGAAAGACTCCCGCGTGAGTTCGTCTGAGCTATTGAGACGACGATAGAAATCGGCGTCCATTTCTTCGATGCCTTTAGTGTTATCAAAAACGCAAAACCACGTGAGGGGAATCGAAACTGCAGCGATAGCTGCAAACGCGTAGAAAGCACCTGAGTAACCAAAACTCGGATTATCTACCCAGATAGAGAAGCCAAACGAGCCGATCGTAGCACCAGCTTTCCCTGCAGCAGCAGAGAAGCCATGACATGTTGACCGGATGGGAGTCGGATACATTTCCGTGGGCAATACAAAGGTGGACATGTTGGGGCCGAA
>MIQA02002028.1:0-10366 GCA_001887855.2 Sclerospora graminicola | reverse complement strand
GATTGTCAGAACAGGGTACCTTAGCATTTTGGTGGTGGGGTTAGCCCCGACGACAAGTTTACAAACATAAGCAAGAAACAACGCCTTTCTAGCTTTGCAACGGGTGAGTTTTGAAAGATTTTATCGTACCCTCTGAGGCACCATGGATAAATAGTGATTGTGGCAGCCAACTAGTCAAGCTGAAGCTGAAGCTAGAGCACTTGTAAAAATAGGCTAAAAAAGTGCGCATAAACGCTCAAGCGTCTTTCGGCAGTTTTAGAGTGTAATATCGTACTTCAAAGCAATGGGTTTGTTCGTGTCAGTCAAGGAACCAAATAAACTTAATCGATTTCTTGTGATTCACTGTCCGTCCGCATTTTTTGCATGGACGACCGTCATGTGTCGATCAAAAGCGACTACGAAATTTCCACTTTCCCCGGGATCGTGTAGTTTGTCCAGATCCAAAGCAGCGTACAGCTAACACTCGTAAGTGCGGTAGCAAGAATGAACGTGATAAAGCTGACGGCAGCGGCTCCATTCCCTTGAGGCTCATTAAGAAGCCCATCAGTACTGGGATAAATACCTCGCCCATGGATGATTAAGTTGTTTTTCGAGTAGCGTGTTTGGCGTGTGACCAATAATGGAGCTACAACACCGTTTGGATCCAACCTGACGACGGGAGAAGAAGAGGAAAAGGCTCCAGTCGCACGATCAGGTTTCCGTCGATGAAGAAATGGATCAAGCGTTAGCTCCAAACGCCCCACTGGCACCCATAACTTGCTGGCTTCCTCGTGAGTACGCCATTAGCAAAATTCCCACGCAGATGATCTGTATGTAGTAGACGTGGACCAACTTTATTAACTTTATTACTGTAGTGTTCGGTAGCAACTGTCAGTGTACCATGAGAAATGCCAATTGGAGCTGCTATTCTGCTAAGAAGGGTGCATTAGATTGTACATCTTTGGCTTGAACTTTATTCACAAACAGCACCCTCTTCTGGCGTTTGAATCCTAGTTTGGCAACAAACCTAAAAAATACTCTATTTTGTCAAAAGTCCTATAAAATGACCAATAAGCAAGCTATCGATGGGTGCGGAAATAGGCGCGGGTTAAAGTTTTTCCCCTTGGTTTCCTTTTCCCATCGACTTTGTCATTCACCGCAATAGCAGCAACTAAAAAGCAGAAAAACAGGAAGAAGAAGAAAAAGAAGAAGAAGGCGATGACTGAGGTGGCGCATATAATTTCGATGCCGGCGAATGACGAGGAATAAATCTAATCATGCTTGATCTTGACTACATGTAGATGCGTCAAGAACCCGATGAAAAACGAAGCAACCGGCACCTGGGCTAGTGAAAGAAACAGCGCATCGGATGACCCGTACTTTCTTCCTGTAAATGCCACGAAGCTGACGCAGTCGTTGATCGGATTGAGTGACGAGCAGCGCCAAGTTCTTGAGAAAGAGCTTAATCGAACTGATGAAGATACCCTTCTGGTCCTCCGTTTCAATCCGAATTGGCGAGGTCAAGCTGCTGTCGGTACAGTTTGTGACGCGATAGCAACACACGGAATGAGTGGCGGCACACGTCGAGACAGCGGTGAAGGTTGCCACAGATGGATTTTTCACTTTGACCATTTTCAAGACATTGAACCATGCAAGACCGCAATCGAGTTAGCTCACCCTGAAGCATTTGCATCCTCTCCGGACGCGGTCGCTCGCGCTGTGGACCCCGGTGCGGACGCCGGCGCGGCAGCCGATGTTGTCGGTAAATCTACTGGATAGAGATGATATTTAGAGAACCTGACCTATACAGGGTGGTGTAAGCCATGTCAAGCGCGGTGCTGTAAGGGCCTCATTTCATTACACTTTTGGACCCCGACTCTATCCGACTTTGGATTTTCGTCCACGGTGGGACTCGAACCCGCAATCTCCCGGTCCCGAGGGCAGGGCCTTAACCACTGCACCAAACAAGGTCGGTTCGTACAGAGCCGCTGGCGTATGCATTCGTCATCAACAAGATCGCTATTCGTCAAAATGATGCAGGAGTTTTTGAGTTTTTCTACCTATAGCTCTCTTAATATCAAGTAACGTATTCTGATTCTTCCGATTGAGTGCGGCAGCGGGAGATATATCTTCGATCTCGATTAATAACTCATGTTACGGTCTGAATGTAGTATTTGCAACTGAGCCTCTGTTCCATATGTGCACATCACAAGATCATCAGCAAATACTAAGTACTTTACTTCATCAAGAACATCATCAATCCTAACTTTGAGTTCATTAAACTTGACTATAATTTTATATCGGCTTCAAGAATGGTTATATCTACGATCTATCTAATGTTACGTTTATTTTGACAGCTGATATCGTAGAGAATATCGAACATACATTGATTCAGAATTTGAAATTGACAATGACTAGCTGTCGCAAGGAGCACAAAAAGGGATGCTGCGATAAGTACGACCGCCTTAATCGATCAAAGCCTCATGTTATTCAAAATATCACGTTCTCTTATGGAACTCCTGATGATGATTAGTGATATGCAAAGACAAAACAAAGATTGGTCTTGGGCCTCGGAGAGATTCCGGACACTACAGAGTCGATTGAGCTTCCGCCCAACTGATATGCTTTTAAGATTTGAAGTGATATGTTCTACCTCTGTATTGGTAATGACCGACGCATTCACAAGTTACCTTCTCGACGAGTCTCTCTTTATTGAGCTCGTTGTATTGCTTATTTTTCTCATGGAGCACTTCTTTATTGGCTTCCCAGTATTTTTTCGTACTCTCTCTGTTTTTGTTTTTTTAATAGCCCAAATGGAGGTATCTTATTCACACAAGTTCTCTATAATTGAAGGTATCGTCTGAGCTCTATCGACAACCTCATACTGCTTGATCAATATATTTTAAATTCATACGGCCCATACTTTCGGAAGTATGGATAAATTGCAATTTCGCTATTGATTTCCCTTCATCCCAACGTTTAAAATTAGACCGATGCCCACTCATACGATGCTTGAGTAGATTAAACGTGCTACCGACATAGCAAATGTCGCTTTGACTACAAACGATTTTATAAACTGAACCGATCATGACTATTGTTATATTGATAGCATCTATACATCAAGATCAAACATAACTAAAGTTATCCCAATCGAAAGCTCCCGCCTTTAATGCGACGACGAGTCATGGGAGGAACCATTCCCACACCGCTCACATCTTTCGCAATGGAGCAGCTTCTGGGCCGGCCGCGGTAGCAATAAAAACCATCCAAAAGTCCGGAAGTGATCGGCTTCCAATTTGTTTAAGTTCCAAGTAGCTCTAGCACCTTTCTTAATTCCACACCAACGATTGCCCCAGAAGCCAGAGCCACTAAGTCCTGATTGATGAGTCGTAGAACTTCTTTGGGGTCATATGTGTTGGAGACCGTCCTCTGTTGTGGAGTTCACTGTACTCGTGTCCCAAGTGTTCCGAGTCACGGCAACTTGACACTCAGAGTGATGGTCAGTCGATTGTTCTAGAAGCCGTCGGCGTGTGAGTGTGCGAACACTCGCCGCGTGGCATGCTTCCAGCTCAGTGTTCTAGACGTTCTAGAACACTGGTGGTGAGTTCTTTTATATAGTACAGAGCAGAGACAGACTTGCGTATATGTAGGAGATCGAGCAGTCCACTCGGGACTGCTCTTGTCCACTTTAAACTTGTGGTTCTCAATTCACTTTCCATTTTACTCTGCAATATTCACGAGATCAACCTACCCAGTGAAAGGTTATGAGCCCAAACGCTCTTGGACCGAACGACATCCTCAAGGACGACAACTACTTCCTCTGGGAGTTCAACGCCCGCATGACCCTCGCGCGGAAGGATCTCCTTGACCATGTGCTCATCAAGCCAGAGCAAGTGCCGCAGCATAATTCCACGGAATGGAGAGTCGCCGATCTCAAGGCTCTGGCTGTCATCGTCAAGCTCCTCAGCCCAGCGTACCAGTCGATGGTTCGCGAAGTCAAGTCTGCGTTTGAGGCGTGTCGCGCCTTCTTCGCCAAGAAGAATCTCCATAACCGCGTGCAGTTGAGCAAGCAGTTGGACGAGTTCGAGTTGGAGTCGGGTGGCAATCTCATGGTGCATTTGCTGCGCTTTGATGAGCTCTGCCTCAAGCTCGCTGCGGTTGGAGACAGTGTGGAAGACGACGAGAAGGTCGTGGTTCTTTTGGGTAGTCTTCCTTAAGAATACGATGCAATGATTCAAATTATCGAGTCTCACAGTGAGGTGTCGCTGTTTGATGCTAAGGAGATGCTACGCCGTGAATTTGAAGGCCTCCAGAAGCGTGAGAAGAAGGAGTAGGCTTTCAAGGCGGGAGTCCGTCGTGGCCAAGGCAAGCCGCGTGCTCAGTACGGCCAGGCGCGTGGCAACGGAGGCAAACGCAAGCAAGGCGGCCAGCGCGAGAACCATCGCAGTGGCGGTGGTTTCAAGGGCCAGTGCTTTGATTGCAAGCAGTTCGGTCACAAGCGCGATGATTGTCTTCGTCGCAAGTCGTCCAAGGGTAGCGACAAATTTGTGTTCTCGGCGACGAGTGGTGTGGAGCACCAATCTACGTGGTTGCTCGACAGTGGTGCCAGTTGCCACATGACGGGTGACCAAGGTGACTTTGTGGAATTCCGTGAGCTGACGAGTCCAATCAGCATCACGGTGGCCAACGATCAGTGTCTACAAGCAAAGGGAGTGGGCTGTGTGCGTTTCCTGCTCGACTACGGAACGACAGTCAAGTTGACGGATTTGCTCTTCGTGCCACAGCCCGGCAGCAAGCTCGTGTCCGTACCAGCGCTGACGGCGCATGGTGTGTTGGTCCAGTTTGAAGAAGGCTAGGCGACTTTGCTGGTAAACGGTGTCGCCGTTGCGGTGATCCCTCGTGTTGAAAAGCTTTTCGCTTGGGGTGTGGGTCAGGACCAGCCACACCAAGCAAACCAAGCGACGGCCAAGGTCGAGACCGAAGGTGATAGAGCGTTGTGGCACGCGCGTCACGAGCATGTGTATGATACCAAGCTGAAGATGGTGACGCCGGCGAGTGATGGCCTTCCTTTGATGGACGGCAATGGTGCTACCACTGTGGGTGTGTGCGGTGGCAGCGTTCAAGGCAAATTGGCGACCAGACCATTTTCGCATAAGTCGGGCAGTGAAGTGAAGACCAGTGACCTCCTCGAGATAGTCCACAGTGACTTGATGGGGCCGATGAAGCCAAAGACCAAGGGTGGTGCCCAGTATGTGCTGACTTTCATCGACGACTTCAGTCGCTTCGTTCATGTCTACCTGCTCAAGGCCAAGTCCCAAGTATTTGATTGGTTCAAGGAGTACAAGGCCTTGGTGGAGACGCAGACTGTAACAGGGCTGCTGTTACGCGGCTTACACTGTTAGTTTGCAATGAGGAAGCGTGCAAATTGTGTTAGACCAAATGTAATTTGGTCCTACTTAGTTTACTTTAAATAAACCCAGTTAAGAAAATAATCAATGTATTAATTATAATCGATTAAGTATATATATATAATGATATATATATACTGTGAGGTGTGAGTGCTAGAAGGTAAGTTTAAGAGTGAATATATTTATGAGTGGTTAAGAGCTAACTAGTATAATTAGACCTAGACTAATCATAGTAACATGTAGTATATGGTGATCTAATGATATTTGTATCATTAGATGACTTGTCAGATTCAATTATATCAGAATCTGTTCTCAAAGGTGGATTATGACAACTTATAATCCAATGTTCACAATTTCATGTATTACGACTGTAATTGAACTGTGATATTTCTATTCAAATATCACTTATGTAATGGTACCCCATTACATCACCCCCCACTCAAGCTGGTTGGCCAATAATATATCGCAATATTGGCCAATCGAGTGGTGGCACTTGTTGGTCATAACGATATTCAGTTATAACTCATCTTGACCAAAAGTAATCTGATGGTCAGCAAACGCAGCGGCGCTCATACGAGCACTGCCGATGCATCGAAAACGGATATCACTTCTGCATCGCATGCGGAAGTGTCGTCGGACGCCGACGCTTCGAACGTAGTTTCGAGGCGCAAGGCAAATTCAAAAGACCGCTTGTCTCTCGTGGCAGACGCTGTGGAAGCAGTGTCTAAGCGAGGGCGGGGAGACGTCGCGAATGCAGCGTCTTTCGCATCTCCACCTGCCGCAAGGCGGGTGTCAAAGAAGAAGTTTAACGACCTCTTCGGGGAATCATCCGACTCCGAGTATGGGGGCAAGGACGATAATGTCCCTGTCAGCTACTCTAGTGGGGTTAAGACCACCAAAATCGCTTCGCCGTTAAGTGATGGCGAAGTGGCTTCTGACGCCGTCGATTACGACAGCGATAATTCGATGAAGCGGTGGTATGAGGAGCGTAGGGCTCCTCCTGGACCTCGTCATTCGCCGGGTCGTAGCGAAGACGGCTTTGAGACGGTAGGTGGTGCCCCACCCACCAAGAAACATCGTGCGGAAGCGGCTTACACTGCTTCCGATTCATTGAGTCGTGTAGAACGCTATGTTCCGTACGAAGTGGGGTTTTGGACCCCTGCATGGCTCTTGCCTATGATAGTGGTGGGCATATGAAACGTGACTGTCAATACCCACTGTTTGACATTAATGCCCTTGACGATTGCGAGGACCTTCGCAATCGTCGTTTCGATCGCAGTACTGACGATAGACGTCGGTACTTCATCGACCTTTTCTACCAGGCTCGTCACTATACGAACCGGAAAGGGTCGAAAAATAGTAAGGATGACAAAGACGCCCTTACTCAGAGTTGGAATGCCTTTGTTGAGAATTACAACAAAGATCCCGATAGGTACGTGAAGAAGGTTCACGCAAACCGCGAGCGCTTCTTAAAGTACTCGATTTCAGGTAAAATGGAGTATGTCCATTTCACTTGTATTAAAGAGGGTTTCTCTTGTGGGGTCCCTTCGAGCATGAAATGCCCGTGTTGTCCCCCTGGAGCTCCTCGGCTGACCGAAAAGGAGCTTAGAGGGTACCGAGGCTTCTCAGTACCCGCTGAAGTTAAGTGCTATGTCGATGCTCTCAGGGCATCGGAAGCTTCGCAGGCATCAGCACCTAACGTGAGCGTGCCGCCCTCGTCAACACTTAGTGCTGACGCTTCTTTTGAGTTCGAGGAGAAGTATCCTTCTCGAACTCACGCAGGAGGTCAGGGGCATCCGCCCTCAACACCTCGATCGGTTCCCAAGAGTCAAACTCTTGGGAATATCCCTGCCAACGCACCAAGTACTCGGTACGCTGCCCCTTCTTATAGGGAACCGAGCGCTTCGAAAGCAAGCGCTCGAGAATGTAGCGCTTGTTCCCCTGACTGTCAATCAGGGGCGGCGGGGGTTGATAATTCCCTCGGCGCTGTCGTTGCGGCGCATGGGCATCAGGTCCGCAGCTTAGAGAAGCTGTATGACGCTTTACGCGAGGACATGTGCCATTCGATGAAAACGTATCGTTATCATCGGGACGAGATTCGTGAGATTCTCGATGCGCAGGTTGTGCTGCAGAAGAAGAGTGATCTTCTGATGCTTGACGTTGATCGTCTGAAGTCGGAGGTTGAAACTCTCCAAGCTCTCCAGGCTTCCCACCAGCGGTTGGAAACCGACTACAAGTCTCTCTTGGGAGACTTGTAGAAGCACGGCATTCGCCGTGGCGATGCGTCTCGTCCGAAGACGTAGACGATCGGTATGGTTTCAGTCTCCCAACGTAAAACGTTGGGTGGAGGCGCATGGCCGCGGGAATGTCTAAGGTATAGGCATTCCCTTTAACACCTTGGACCTTAAAGGGCCCAATGAATTTAGGGAGCAACTTCCGTGTAGGGAAGTTGCTTATTGCATGTGTAGGTAGATTAGTTGTAGATAACATAACTAATTCACCTTTTTCAAAAGAATTTGTGTTCTTCCGTCCATTTTTATCTGCATTCTGCTTCTGCTTATCAAAAGCGGAAGCAAGCGCGTCTTTCACATAGCGTATTACAGCTTGACGTTGTAATACGAATTCATCTACTGCTTTGTTGGCAGTGGATGGGCTGTTTTCAGTGTCAGCAGCCATTGCTGCCGACACATATTCCGCATAAGCGGTTTCGGTTTCCGAAACTGCTTTTGTTTCTTCTGTGGTAACAGTAGAAAACTCTAGTTTTTCTTCACAAGTTGCAGCTGCAGCTTGTGCTTCGACTCGCTTAGAATTTGAGCGGGTCCCTCCCCCACTTAGATTTGGCGTACCGCCAAGTAAAGCCGGGGTTCGTGGATGCCGTAAGGCATTCACGTAAAACGGTGTGTGCTTGGTAGAAGCATGCACCGAGTTGTTTATAGCAAACTCAGTGAGTGGTAAATAATCACTCCACTGCTCGAAGGCATGTGCGTAAGAACGCAGCATGTCGCCGAGAACGCGGTTAACGCGCTCAGTCTGCCCATCCGTTTCCGGATGGTCCGCGGTTGACATCTTCAACTGCGTGCCCAGTAATGAGAACGTTTCTTGCCAGAAACGCCCTGTAAATCTTGGATCACGATCCGAGACTATGTTCTCCGGCATTCCGTGTAAGCGGAATACCGTGTCAACGAATATCCGCGCCGTTTGCGCAGCGGTGACATTCGCTGACACTGCAGCAAGATGAATCATCTTACTGAAACGGTCTACAAAGACCACAATGCCTGTTTTCCGACTGTGATCAGCCGGAAGACCAAAGATAAAATCCATAGAAATGGACTTCCAACACTCTGTCGGAATCGGCAGAGATTGGAGGGGAGCCTGCGCTGACTGTGCGGGCTTGACGCGCTGGCAAATCTCGCAAGCGCGGACGTACTTACGTACCCATTTGTATTGGTTACGCCAGTAGAAATCGCGTGCGAGAGAAGCATACGTCTTCTCTCGGCCCTGATGCCCCGAAATCGGTGCATCATGGTACTCAAAAGTTGATGTTTGAGATCATCGTCGTTTGGAACGACAATGCGGTTTACATCGTCTTGGTCTGTGCTGTAGTGCAACAGACCATCGTGCAATTGATAACGATGCACGCATGCGCGAAGGAACTCAGGAAGTTCCTTTCGTTTCCGATCTGATTGATCACTCAAGTAATCGATCAGTAGGCGAGTTTCCTCGTCGTTCTCGTACGCTTGACGTATTTGTCGCACAAGCGGCGACGACAGATCGGTGCAACGTATTGCGTTTGCACTGGTTGCTTCGGTTACGGACGGTTTCGTCTCGTAATCGGGGCGTCGTGATAGCGCATCCGCTACCACGTTCAGCTTTCCCGGTTTATACTCAACCGTGAAGTTGTATTCTGCAAAAAATGACAGCCAACGTGCCATTCTTTGAGAGATGTGTGGCGAATTCACGGCCGTGCGTAGTGACGCATGGTCCGTGTAAACCACGAAGGGACTATCTCCTAAGAGATAGATCCTAAACTTCGCCAGTGCATACTTCATGGCAAGGAGTTCCTTGTCATGCACCGGATAGTTGCGTTCGGCTGGACGCAGCTGACGCGATTGGTAATAAATCACGCGATCACGATCATCGTGATCACGTTGCATCAGGGCGCAACCGATAGCAAAATCGCTCGCGTCGCAAACGACGTGAAACGGCCGCTCGTTGTCGGCGATTGCCAACACGGGAGCTTCAGTCAAGCTACGCTTGACTGCATCAAACGCATCTTGGCACTGGGTATTCCAATGCCAATCGATATCTTTCTTCAATAATTGAGAAAGAGGTCGGATCAGACCGGCATGGTTGCACGAATACTTGTGCAAGTATGTCGCCAGTCCGAGGAACTTTCGAAGTTCCTTGACGTTAGTTGGCGGAGGCCATTCAACGATCACCCTGATCTTTTCTGGATCGGGGCGCACTCCATTCTTGCCTACAAAGCAGCCAAGAACGGGTATCTCAGGTGCTCCAAAGGTGCACTTCTTTAAATTTGCATAGAGCTTGTGCTTGCGCATAAGCTCTAACACCTGACGTAGATGTTCTTTATGAATATCTACATCAGTTTTGCCATGTTCAGCCTTGCTATGGATGAACACATCATCGAAGTAACTCGGCGCGAATTCTCGCACCGGGCGCAATAGATGTGTGACGCATCTGTTGAAGGTAGCAGGGGCATTTCGAAGCCCCTGTGGCATCCCGAGCCACTCCCAAAGCATACCGCTTGGAGTGCTTACAGCCGTGAGAGGAATATCTTTCTCACGCATAAGGATTTGGTAGAAACCATCCCTTAAGTCGAGAGCACTGAAAACGGTGCTCCCGCTCATGCCATCTATGATGACGTCTTTTCTCGGTATCGGCGTTTGCGCCGGTACCGTTGCTGCGTTCAGCTTGTTGAAAGCGTTGAACGATTCTCCACCCACCAGTGGACTTCTTAA
>MIQA02002025.1:0-10970 GCA_001887855.2 Sclerospora graminicola | reverse complement strand
TAAGAGAATTTGAACGTGATCGGGTGAGACGGAATCGATTTGAAGTGATGCAAACCCACGAAGAGGGTAACCAGGAATCTCAATAGCCTGGGTTGACACATTTTGACTGATCAGACAAATATGATGATCGGGCAAGTGGAGATCAGGGCGGTTGGACTGGTTTGGAATAAACGGATGCATATACATACATATATTACTCAAGAATTATACCTGTACGCATGAGAGCGATCGGCATACAAGATGGAAGCGATAATGAGACATGAACAAGATATACGAAGGTGGAATGCGAAAATCATCAAGAAATGTCGTGATATATTAGTGATTATGGAAAACGAAATAGAAGTTGATTATCACGACGATCACAGGCCATATTTAGTGCGCAGGCGAGAAACCGTGTACCCTGGATGATCCATGGGACTTGATCGAAACTCGTTTCGCCAAGGTTCCTGCTGATCGGTCCAGAGCAAGCAATCACGCAGTGTGGCGACCGGAGTTATATGCCCATAACCGGGATACCAGTCCCCGCCGTCAGCCTTGAGTCCTCGCGATCCCGCTCGACGAACAGGTAAATGCAGGACACCAGGGAACAGGAAAACGTCCAGATCACACTCGCCGTGCAGGATTCCGTCGACGATATAATCGCAGATCGTGGTCCAAGCAGCCCCGGCTTTGGTACGTCGACGCTTGCGAGCATGATGGTAATGCTCGATCCACGCGTCCTTGCGCATCGCCGTCGTGATCGGGAAATGGTGAGTCGCCTCCCATATTGCTTGCACGTGCTCCTGGTAATATAAAGCCAAGCGTCCCTGCAGCTCGACAAACCAAGGGCGATCAGGAAACGCCAGCCCGGGCATGGGTGTCAGGAGGACATCCCAGGGTGCTGAATCTATCAGAAGTTCAATAGCACCTCTGTTCAGCACCCTTGGTTGCCACTGCTTGTCCTTGGGCGCCGGCGATCTGGTCGGAAATATCCAGCCTGGCGGGCGGGACCACAAGCGAGGGACGAGTTTCTGCCGCACTTCAAGAACCCGAGGCGTCAGATCCCAGACCTGATCAGCACTCCATGGTTTCCGTGTTGCCATATGGGCAGAAGTCGGCTTGCCCTCCATGACGACATACAGATCCATGAACGGCTAGTTCGGATTGTAACTGTAGTCGTTTTCTCCGACCGACGATCGATCCGCCGGGATGAAGACGCCCGTGAAATTGAGCGGCGGGGCGATCGCTGCCCCAGTGGCCGCTGGAGGAATGTTAGGATCAGCTTGAGCCGGTTGTTCCTCCTCGAGATCATCGTCATCGTCGCCATCTGACTCCAGCAAAGTAACGGCCTGGGCCAACGAATTTACGCCTGAATAACTTGGTGCTTGCGTACGGCGATCAGTGCTGCGCGATCGGGCCAGAACAGACAACGTCCTCTCGTCCAGATCAGTCGATTCGTCATCCGAGTCGATCACAAGACGTGATCGCTTGGCGGGAATCATCTTTTTCTTCGACGAGCTGGTCTGCTTACGCTTCCCAGAACTCGAGGCCGAAGGTGCTGATCTTGGAGTCGCCGGTGAACGAGTTTGAAATGACGCAGAGGCTCTTGAGGTGCTGATCACGGGCTGATCAGCACTGCGGACAGGCAAAGAAGCGACGGAGGACGCGGGCGAAGGCGGGGCAGACTCCGGAGACTGTGGCAGTGTGCCTGATGGAGTAAACGAGCTGATCAACCCAGGAAGCCGTTGTAAGGCCGTCCGAACTGACCCTGAACCGATGTCTGGTTTGGTCCACCTATCCATGGTCTGCACCGCGAGGTTTTTCAGGTCAGCGTTATGCTGAAGCCAGGCGCGATCATCGAGCTCTAGGGTTTCAAGTTTAACCCGAGCAAGATTAAGCTCGCGTCGGCAATCTTCAGCCACTTTCCGACTCTCGCACAACCTCTTCTGTATGTCGGTGCGGCCGATGCGAGAATCAGAAAGTTGTTTGGCCAAGAGCTGGACCTGCTCATCCGAATAGCGAGCCTCGACCTCCCGACGCTCTACATCCTCGGCAGTGCGGATCTTGTCGTGCAGCAGCTGATCACGGTCGAGACGGTGATCATCGATACGTTGTAGATGATCTACCATCTCGACCATCGAATCTTTCATCGCCTCAATACGTTCATCTGGAAATAAACATGGAGAGTCAAATACGGATTACAGAAGAAGTGAATGAGATGAACGTACCCTGATCGCGGATGGTGATAGTCAGCGAGTCGATCAGCGACTGTAAGGAGGCGACGGTGTCCGAAGGATTGGAAAGTCGCAGAGCAGCGAGGTCAGCCGACAACTGATCACGCTCCATCGTCAAACCCTGAACGCGATCAGTCATGTCTCGCAGGTCTTGGCCAAGCCGGTCATGATCTAGCCGGAGAGTCGATAGCAGGGCAGCCAGATCAGCGGAATCATGTGCCAAGGAATCAGCCGCGATCCGACGGTCGGATAACTCAGCGGTAAGTGCCCGGTTGGTATCGTACAGAGAAACCAACTCGGGAATTGCACTTCGGAGTTCCGACCGTAGCCGACAAGCCTCCACGGGCCCCAACGTGAATGGACCCGATCCATCTATCAGGCGAGCGAGCTGCTCCAAGGAACGGAGAGGGCGATCTGATGGAGGTCGAGCGGGAGGATTCCAAGACGGTCGATACGAAGCGAGAGCAGTTGTCGGACGGATGAGGCTGGTCGTGACCGGCGTAGAAGTCGTGATCGGGGCGATCGCAGGAGTAGCCGAGCTGGAAACGGAAGACGAAGAAGCGATCGGGCGGGCAGCCGAAGAAGACGAAGAAGGAAGAGGAGATTGGCTTGCGTCGGCCATGGTGATCGCCAGAGAGGAAGTTTAAAAGTGAGTGAGTCGAACTGCAGTCGTTGCGCGGCTACAGTTAGTCTCAGGGGCGGCTGTGGTGAAGCGATCGGAAAATATTGGGACTGAAGTGGACCACACATGGCCGTTGATTGGTGACGATAGAACATCCATCAACATATGACGGTTGATGGGTGGGAAAAGGTTGATCACGGTTAAGAGGAAAAGGTGGCGGACAACGGATATTCACGACGTGGAGAAATCAGCCAAGTATTGCCGTTAAGCCCAGTCCCAGACACTGACGGAATGATGGAGATCACGATCACGATCGTGATCTACAGTTACTAAGTGGAGTTCCCGTGGATGTAATAAGAAAAGAGTAACTGTTGACATGACGTATCAAGGGCAGGTGACCAGCCGATCTCTGAATGGTATAGTGGTTGAAGTTGATCATGACACGAAGTTACGGCCTGATCAGCCTATCATGCCCGAGCAATGAAGATTAGATGTGGAATGAAGTCGGGCATGTGGAGTGACAGGTTGTGTGAGTGATGAGAACCTTTGGTTGGTCCGAAGATGACGTGGCAAGGCCTGATCAGGCCTGATCAGCCGAGATCGGTGTTGTATGGTTGTCCTGACGGGGTATAAAGGTCGGAAGTGTGGTTTGGAAGATGAATTGAGTCGTGATGATGATGACCCAGAGCGTTCCCGAGGTGATCAAGGGCTGATCAGCCTGATCACCACCTGATCACTCGGTTGATCACCATGCCGATCGTGATCAGGGCTGATCAGCCTCTGATCAGCGTTCAGATGCAAGGGCAAGTAAGTTCTCGGTTTGGTCGGACTGTATATGAAGTGGGCAGGTGCTGAAGAGCAGGTCTCAAGTGGTTTCAAGGTCGTTTGTTGAAGATCAGGATGGGTTGAAGATCTTTTGAAGAGTCGGGCCGTGATCAGGGCAGAAGTGGTACAGATCAGCTTGAAGGTGCAGCCAGGATGGGCAAGAGGGTGTTACGCAACCGTGCGACGAAGTAAATAGGTTCGAAGTAAAGGTCAGGCATGAGTTGAGGTATGGTACACAGGTATAGGACTTTGCATATATAATAACAGGTTTAGATTTTCCCCCTAAAGCAAAGAGTCGCTCCGCCACGTGTGCGGTCATTGGGAGCACAGGGTTGATTAGTCCCCTCTTGCTCAACTATTTCCCGGTTAAGACGCGCTTAGACGCATTTTGGCTTACCGGAAGACCCCCGACGGGTTTGTTTTAGGTGATCGAACCTCACCCTCAACGCGCACGTGTTTGGAACACGTTAATACTATTGGTAAAGGTTTTGTGGAGATAACGTTTGTGGATTACTGTGGAAGATCGTGGATTGATCGCGTTTTCTTGGTTTCGTTATATCTCTCTCTCATTGGCTGGCCTGATCAGACGAACTTTCCTGATCAGTGCCTAGATACTGAATAAGTGTCGACCCCAACCCGTTCTCCGGTGAAGATTTCCACCCGAGGACACCCCCCGTCTCGAGAAGGTCATCCCCTCCGACCTGATCAAGATCATCGTTTTCGTCACCGAGTCCACCTAAGTGAGTGTAACCACCCCGATCAACGGGTACACAAGGTGAGATGAAGTTAAACATAGATCCTGACGAGCATGAAGACCGGCCAGATGACCGGGAGGATCAGATCAGTCACCACAATGGTGATTCATCTAATTCCGATGCTGATCAAGATCAACGGAGTACCCCCTCCTGTAATGGGGTACCATTACATAAGTGATATTTGAATAGAAATATCACAGTTCAATTTCAGTCGTAATACATGAAATTGTGAATATTGGATTATAAGTTGTCATAATCCACCTTTGAGAACAGATTCTGATATAATTGAATCTGACAAGTCATCTAATGATAAAAAATATCATTAGATCAGTTTTATACTACATGTTACTATGATTAGTCTAGGTCTAATTATACTAGTTAGCTCTTAACCACTCATAAATATATTCACTCTTAAACTTACCTTCTAGCACTCACGTCTTAAGTGTATATATATTAATATATATATACTTAATCGATAATTAGTTAATACATTAATTACTTATCTACCTAGGTTTATTTAAAGTAAACTAAGGAGGACCAAATTACATTTGGTCCTACACAATTTGCACGCTTCCTCATTGCAACTAACAGTGTAAGCCGCGTAACAGCAGCCCTGTTACACCTGGTAGCACTTTGTGGTCCGTCCAAACGACCACTTTTGACACGTTCCGCTAGTTAACTAGCAGTTCGAAGGTTTAAGAGCCACTAGCTGTCATGACAACAGCCAGTGAACGTGAGCGTGAGCGCCAGCTCGCGCAAGACTTAGTTATGGAAAACTTTCCTAACTGGGCACCGAGTGCTATAATGACAGTGACGGAGATGATTCGGACCATAGGGCCCGACATCATCACTCTCCTCCGTGGCAAGACGTCGGAGGATGCTCTAAAAACGGTTTCTCGTTTCAAGAAAATGTATGTCGATCCCCAGGTGCGCATTGCAATATTGCGCTCCCAAACGGCGACGGCAACAACAGCGCCCGCATCTAGTGCGAGCGTTGAAGTAGTAAAGGCACGGATTCCGCCCTTTACTGGCGAAGGGGCGAACCTCTTCGTAGGTGGTTCGCAGAGGTAGAGGATGCTATCACTGCGCAGAAGATTGTGGACCCGCGTTCACAAGCTTATTTCGCCACCACATGCTTAGGCGGTCGCGCCAGGGCATGGGCGATGAGCCGCAGATCCACTGATGGAACTGCGTTCCTGACGTATCAGGATCTAAAAGCTGAGCTAAAGCACAACTTTGAAGCCCCAGAAATGGAGCTTAGCTGCTGTGAAGAGTTCATGGAACTCAGGCAGGGCAAGTTGAGCCTACATGCGTACGCTCAGAAAATACAATATTTATTGTCAAATATTGTATATGAACCGGTGCCTCCTGCCATGCAGGCCACCGCCTTCATGAAGGGACTGAATGACGGTCCCATCAAACAGAGTCTTTACCGGGTTCCCCCGAAGACTCTGAGCGATGCTATCGACCAAAGCATCCGGGAGGAGTTCAGCATGCGTCGCTCAGCAGCGCATGCTGGGGTTAGTCGGAAAGCGCAAGCACCTTTCGACTTTAACATGCCGCCAATACAGCATGTTAATAATAATAATAACCAAAACTTCCAATCGAGACGAAGTTCACACTTCGTTCCGAGACACCCGAATCCGCGTCACAATGCGAGCGGAGGAGGTCCAGAACCTATGGATCTCTCAGTTGCGGTCGCCTCGACTCCGAGGCAACCGAAAAACAAGAAGTTCCTTCGCTGCAATCGATGCGCGAAAATGAGCCATTACGCCCATGAATGTATGGCGCCGCGTCCGGCACCACGCAGTCAGCGGACTGGACAGTCTGCTGGCAAGCGACATCAACAGGGGCAACCCTCTGTTGATGCAAAAAAACGTGAACAACCAGTAGGGGCGGGGTGCCCTACTGGACGGGTTATCTCGCATGCCGACATCGGGCATGTGAGGATAATAGCCCCAGACGGGACTATGTCCTGTCAACGTGTGCAGGGTGAAGAGAAACCTCTCATCACCCTTGAAGTTAGGCCACATGGAGACGATGTCCCCATGCGTGCTCTGTTTGACACAGGAGCGTCAAATAATTTCGTTAGAACTGAGGTACTAACGTCGTTGAACTTCGAGGAGATTGAATCTCCAAGAAGCATGTTATCAGTCCGGTTAGCAACAGGTGCAACAGTGACTATACGGAAGCGTGTTATTCGAACACGCCTCGAGTTAGACGAACTATCGTTCGAGGATGAATACATCGTCCTCGATCTTGATGACAAGTTCGATGTCATCTTGGGCATTCCTTGGATGTCCAAGCATCAACCAACGATCGACTGGGTTAACCTGTCGATCGACTGCGGCGGTCTCACAGGATCTGATCACCCTGTGAGTAATCCGGCTGTATCTAATGATACAACCGCAGTGTCAGACAGTCTGGTGGATAGCGATGGCACCACCAGGTCTGATCCGACTAGGTCAGCGGATAGTACACCCGCTGATCAGACACCTCAGCTAAGTCCTGTGGTGTGATCTCTGACTTCTCCTCTTCCTTCATCTCAGTATCTTGTTCCGCATAGCTTTCCGTAATACTTGAGGTCATGTCGGAGTGACGCGAACGCGCGACGAACGAGTCGTTGCGTGTCAGTAATGTGCGCGACACGGGTGCAGAGCACTCCCGTGTTGAAGTTGCTACTACGACCGATGACGGTCGTGGTATAGAGAATGCACACGCGGTGGGAAACACCCACCGTGAAAAGAATGAAACCGTCACGGAAGCAAATGACTTCCGTGTCGAAAATAAAGAACTCACGACTAAGAACAGTCGAGAGTGCAAGAACAACATGGTAGACAGTGGTCACCATGAAGAGAAGGCCTTATGCACGTGTGATGATCACCGTGCCACAAATCGGACAAGTGCGTCTGATCTAGCAGCTGTGTCCGTCGAGACGATCAACGTCCTGACGCAGACAGAGACCGGATTAGCTACCCAGTCTCTCACACTTGACAACCCTCCGAACCTAAGTTCAGAGGTGATGGCCCTTTCAGCCTTGAGCTGGAAGAAGTTCGTAAAGAACTTGCGAAATGATCAGATCGAACAGATCTGCGTCATTGTCGCATCTGATGAGGTTGTGGATATTCGCGAACGAATATCCACTTTACAATTGGAAGCCAGCGGGAACGAACTCGTTCCCAATGGAGAGAACGCTGAGAACGAACTCGTTCCCAGTGATCAAACCAAAGTTCAGCGCTTTGAAGCGCAGAGCTGGGAGTCGCTTAAGGCGACTTCCCCGTATTACGAAGTACTTTGGGAATACGCTGACGTATTCCCAGAAGAAGTACCTTGTGAGCTTCCCAAGGATAAGGGAACGAGACACGAAATCGATCTCGTCCCCGGCACGAAGTACTGTGTCACGCCGCAATGGCCATTGCCGCGCGATCAAGTAAAAGCAATCGATGAGTTCTTCGAAACTCGTCGTAAGGCAGGGCATGTGCGAGAGTCCACCTCTCCGCACTCCAGCCCCACCTTTTGCGTTAAGAAGTCCACTGGTGGGTGGAGAATCGTTCACGCTTTCAACAAGCTGAACGCAGCAACGGTGCCGGCGCAAACGCCGATACCGAGAAAAGACGTCATCATAGATGGCATGAGCGGGAGCACCGTTTTCAGTGCTCTCGACTTAAGAGATGGTTTCTACCAAATCCTTATGCGTGAGAAAGATATCCCTCTCACGGCTGTAAGCACCCCAAGCGGTATGCTTTGGGAGTGGCTTGTGATGCCACAGGGGCTTCGAAATGCCCCTGCTACCTTCAACAGATGCGTCACACATCTATTGCGCCCGGTGCGAGAGTTCGCGCCGAGTTATTTTGATGATGTGTTCATCCATAGCAAGGCTGAACATGGCAAAACTGATGTAGATATTCATAAGGAACATCTACGTCAGGTGTTAGAGCTTATGCGCAAGCACAAGCTCTATGCGAACTTAAAGAAGTGCACCTTTGGTGCATCTGAGATACCCGTTCTTGGCTGCTTTGTAGGCAAGAATGGAGTACGCCCCGATCCAGAAAAGATCAGGGTGATCGTTGAATGGCCTCCGCCAACTAACGTCAAGGAACTTCGAAAGTTCCTCGGACTGGCGACATACTTGCACAAATATTCGTGCAACTATGCCGGTCTGATCCGACCTCTTTCTCAATTATTGAAGAAAAATATCGAATGGCGCTGAAATACCCAGTCCCAAGATGCGTTTGATGCAGTCAAGCGTAGCTTGACTGAGGCTCCCGTTTTGGCAATCGCCGACAACGAGCGACCGTTCCACGTCGTTTGCGACGCGAGCGATTTCGCCATCGGCTGCGCCTTGATGCAACGTGATCACGATGATCGTGATCGCGTGATTTATTACCAATCGCGTCAGCTGCGCCCAGCCGAACGCAACTATCCGGTGCATGACAAGGAACTCCTTGCCATGAAGTATGCACTGGCGAAGTTTCGGATCTATCTCTTAGGAGATAGACCCTTCGTGGCTTACACGGACCATGCGTCGCTACGCACGGCCGTGAATTCACCGCACATCTCTCAAAGAATGGCACGTTGGCTGTCATTCTTTGCAGAATACAACTTCACGGTTGAGTATAAACCGGGAAAGCTGAACGTGGTAGCGGATGCGCTATCACGACGCCCCGATTACGAGACGAAACCGTCCGTAACCGAAGCAACCAGTGCAAACGCAGTACGTTGCACCGATCTGTCGTCGCCGCTTGTGCGACAAATACGTCAAGCGTACGAGACAGACGAGGAAACTCGCCTACTGATCGATTACTTGAGTGATCAATCAGATCGGAAGCGCAAGAAACTTCCAGAGTTCCTTCGCGCATGCGTGCATCGTTATCAATTGCACGATGGTCTGTTGCTTTACAGCACAGACCAAGATGATGTTAACCGCATTGTCGTTCCAAACGACGATGATCTCAAACATCAAATTTTGTTTGAGTACCATGATGCTCCGATTTCGGGGCATCAGGGTCGAGAGAAGACGTATGCTTCTCTCGCACGCGATTTCTACTGGCGTAACCAATATAAATGGGTACGTAAGTACGTCCGCGCTTGCGAGATATGCCAGCGCGTCAAGCCCGCACAATCCGCGCAGGCTCCCCTCCAATCTCTGCCAGTTCCGACAGAGTGTTGGAAGTCCATTTCTATGGATTTTATCTTTGGTCTTCCGGCTGATCACAGTCGGAAAACAGGCATTGTGGTCTTTGTAGACCGTTTCAGTAAGATGGTTCATCTTGCTGCAGTGTCAGCGAATGTCACCGCTGCGCAAACGGCGCGGATATTCGTTGACACGGTATTCCGTTTACACGGAATGCCGGAAAACATAGTCTCGGATCGTGATCCAAGATTTACAGGGCGTTTCTGGCAAGAAACGTTCTCATTATTGGGCACGCAGTTGAAGATGTCAACCGCGGACCATCCGGAAACGGATGGGCAGACTGAGCGCGTTAACCGCGTTCTCGGCGACATGCTGCGTTCTTACGCACATGCCTTCGAGCAGTGGAGTGATTATTTACCACTCACTGAGTTTGCAATAAACAACTCGGTGCATGCTTCTACCAAGCATACACCGTTCTACGTGAATGCCTTACGGCATCCACGAACCCCGGCTTTACTTGGCGGTACGCCAAATTTAAGTGGGGGAGGGACCCGCTCAAATTCAAAGCGAGTCAATACACAAGCTGCAGCTGCAACTTGTGAAGAGACTGATGAGTCTTCTACTGTTACTACAGAAGAAACTCAAGCAGTTTCGGAAACCGAAACCGCTTATGCGGAATATGTGTCGGCAGCAATGGCTGCTGACACTGAAAACAACCCATCCACTGCCAACAAAGCAGTAGATGAATTCGTATTACAACGTCAAGCTGTAATACGCTATGTGAAAGACGCGCTTGCTTCCGCTTTTGATAAGCAGAAGCAGAATGCAGATAAAAATGGACGGAAGAACATAAATTCTTTTGAAAAAGGTGAATTAGTTATGTTATCTACAACTAATCTGCCTACACATGCAATAAGCAACTTCCCTACACGGAAGTTGCTCCCTAAATTCATTGGGCCCTTTAAGGTCCAAGGTGTTAAAGGGAATGCCTATACCTTAGACATTCCCGCGGCCATGCGCCTCCACCCAACGTTTTACGTTGGGAGACTCAAACCATACCGATCGTCTACGGACGAGACGCATCACCACGGCGAATGCCGTGCTTCTTCAAGTCTCCCAAGAGAGACTTGTAGTCGGCCTCCAACCGCTGGTGGGAAGCCTGGAGAGCTTGGAGAGTTTCCACCTCCGACTTCAGACGATCAACGTCAAGCATCAGAAGATCACTCTTCTTCTGCATCACAACTTGCGCGTCGAGAATCTCACGAATCTCGTCCCGATGAAAACGATACGTTTTCATCGAGTGGCACATGTCCTCACTCAAAGCGTCACAGCGCTTCTCAAGGATGCGGACCTGATGGCCATGCGCCGCAACAACAGCGCCGAGGGAATTATCAACCCCCGCCGCCCTTGATTGACAGTCA
>MIQA02002023.1:0-11212 GCA_001887855.2 Sclerospora graminicola | reverse complement strand
CAGACAGTATCGCAAATACTTGCGATATCTGGACCACCTTTCGCAGCAACTTTGTCAATTCCAGACCGCTTCGCAGCAACCTGGTCAGGAATTTTAAGCCACAATCATAGCGAAGTCGCAGAACCAGACATGTGGAGAGAAGTGCAAAGATTCACGACGATACCCACAGACAGGAAAGTGACTGAAGCAGAAAATCTAGCGTTACTTGAAGAAATTACTACGGATGACGTAGAATGGGCGATCAAAAGTATAGATAGGAGAAAAGCAGCCGGACAGGATGGCATCGGGAATGATTTTTACAAGGATTTTTCGTCTATACTAGTGGAGCCATTAACGCAGACATTTAACGACATTCTGAATCGAGGACAACCACCTGTGTCCTTCTTGAAAGCCGTGGTCATACCCTTACGAAAAAAGGGTGACTCTAGTAATGCACTAGATTACCGACCCATTTCCTTATTAACAACCAGTTATAAATTGTTTGCTAAGATACTGGCACGTCGCCTTCAGCGTTTTTTGGGGAACTTAATTGGAGAGACGCAACAGGGCTTTGTTCTTGGGTGAAAGATGGACAAAGCAGTAATATTAATGAAGGCAACATTTGAAGCATACCGAGAAAAAACGAAGGTATCAGCGGCACAAAGCGCAGGGGTGACATTCCTCGACTTCAGTAAGGCTTATGACACAGTAGCCAGAAGTTACCTGCTAGCAGTACTAGCAATGTTTGGATTTTCAGCAGAGTTTGTTGATCTGATGGACCGCTTACACGCGGGAACAACAGCAGAATTTCTCGTAAATAATCAGCTTGCAAATCCGATTTCTGTTACTTCAGGTATAAGACAGGGGTGTCCATTAGCCCCCCTGTTGTTCATCCTTGCTGTCGAACCTCTGGCACTTGCTTTGAACGATAACCCTGATTAAGTAGGTGTTCAACCTCTGAAGAATGACTTAAATGTTTACCATCGATTCTCCGCGTTTGTGGATGAATCCACCGTGTTCCTACAACATGCAAAGCAGATACCAGAAGTATTGAAAGTGGTAAACAGGTTTGGCGATCTTTCCGGATTAAAAATTCAACCAACTAAAAGTCAGTTTGTTTTTCTCAATTCCCAGTATGTACCAAAAAGGTGGTACGGTTTACCGGTCTTACCAGAAGGAAATACTGTTAGATATTTAGGGTATCAATTTGGATGGGGAGAATTACAGTCAATCAATTGGGCTCATAGAGTAAGGTGTATCAAACGAAGACTTGCGACAGCAACACAATGTGGGACATCATTCATGGATCGAGTACAACTATTTAATGTGATTGCTATCCCATCACTACTTTTCACAGCTAGGATGTTTGATCCTCCGGTGGAGATATTACAAGAAGTAGTCAATATTCAGAAGGCTTTTGTGTGGAGGAAAACTACAGCGAGCGAAAAGGGACGACACAAAATGTCACCAGCACTACTATTTACGCCACATGCAGCAGGGGGAGTTGGCTTAATCTCGATTCCTGTCGCATTAAGGATCCAGAGACTAAAACTTGCGTGTCAATGGCTTCTAGCGGCGAAGGACCACTATCAGTCGGCCTGGCTAAGCCTAACAGGTATCGGGTCGCCTCTACAATCAGGGGAACGCCTAACACCTGTCAAAGGATATAAGGAGTGCAACTCATGCGGGGTGGTAGATGCTGGAGCAGGGCGAAGTTTACGACGGGAGGTGATGGAATGGATGGGCCCACGATACTCAGAGCAGATGAGCATCAAAACCTACACATTACGGGTATTACCCCAAGTCGTCAGTACGATGGAGGCATCGATCGACAATAGAGGGATCAGTCTCACGCACGGAGAGAGATTCATCATTCAATTGGACATTGAAGCACATCCTTATCACACAGAGTTGCCGAATCATTCCGCATCCTTTTGGGGAACATACAGTTGGGCCATGAACCCATGGATTCGAGATGGGCGCGCAATGGAATTGACAGTGACGAAATATGATCGGATCCGTCAACGTTCGATTCGGGATTTACATATTCAGAGATTCTAACTAAATCTTCGTTTATGTGGCAGGTAATCGGAGTCAATGGGAGATCTCACACCCGGGCCAAAGTGGGACGGTGGCTCTGTGCGGTGATAATTGCGTCACCTAGAGTTCCGGTAGGCCACTGCTTAGGAGAGTCTCCGCCCCTGCAGATATGTAGTGGTCCAGCGCCTCTCAAAGCCCTATGTTGGAAACTAACATCCAGAGGGAATATCTCTGGGTACAACAATCAGCAGGAGGCGTGTGTGACAGCGAAACAACAATCAGATGGGATTATGTGGAAAATACAAAGCAGTACCCTGAATGATCAGGTCAATGGGCACACCTTGTTGGACAGCACAATTGCTTTCCACTCGCACCCGAAGATTCACCTAATCGGGTGGTCGTCGGATGATACGACTCCAGTAAACCGTATATGGGCGAAGTTTCGTAAATCGTTTCGATGATTTTATTTTCATGGAGTTGCCCCACAGTTGAAACCTCTTCTCCAGAAATGGCAGAGGAAATGTTCTGAGAACGAATGGTGGAAGCAACTACAAGACATGGAACCAAACAAGGTATGGGAGCACACGAATATTCTAACGCATTATCAAGTATGGGTTCAATTTCGTGTCACCACTATGCAGCTTAACACATTCTATGAACGAGGAGTTGGAGATTATGGTTGTGCGCTAGACAGGAGATGCAGCAGCCGAAGGACTGGACTTTATCACATATTTTGGGAATGTAGGAGGGCACAGGATTTCTGGAAACGGTTAATATGTCACTGGTGTGGAAGTGACCAACCCTTTCTAGCTCTTCAACAATTCCAAGGAGCAATAGTGATGAGGCAAGCGCCTCCGATTGGTAAGCCGGTTAAACAGGCAATGATGAACAAACATGGCTGGTACAGTGAAGACTATCACGATGTGTTCGACAGACTTTGGAGTGGTTTATGCGGCATTGCGACTTCGTGGATGTGGCAATTACGCAACCAGGCGATATTTCAAGGTACCGAGAAGACTGCCAGTGATCACCTAGAATTTATTTGGAGACAATGTCAAGCTCAACTAGAAGCGGTTGCAGACTACGAATCCAAAATTCCAGAAACACGCGAGGACGGGATCCGACTGAAGATCAGTGTAAAGTGCTTATTCGACCTCACTCCAGCACCGGATCAAGAAACCCTCAGCCCCAGACTAAACCGAGCAAGTCAGGACTGTCCCACTAGCTGTGCCATGTTAGCTGAGCCTAAGTTACATACTAGACTTCATATGTTTATAGTAGCTAATAGCTAACACTAATTAGACTACCTTTTTATTATTTTTATTACCAAAAGTAGGACTTCCACGAGCAAGGCTTTGGTTCACAATACTCTTTCAAAGTGTCGCAATAATAAGGAAAAAGGTATGCTGATGCCTAATTATATATGCTGACGCCTGGTCAAAGCTTGTTTTTGTTCTCGTAGCTAATCTCGACGTGTTAGCACTAAAATAGCGAGCTGTTTAACCTGTAATGCGTTTTCTTCTTGTTGGATACTTTCATTGAGTCCGTAGAGGCACTTGGCTTACTCTGTAAAGCCCATTGCGTCAGGACACTAAAATGTGGACAAGTGTTGGCGTTTGCTAGCATCCATGGAACATAGCGTGCAGCCTCAGCATCGAGAAAGTAGCCACAAGCGCATGCACAATCCTTGAAGCTTGTCTCGATCTCGGAATCCGGCAAACTCGTTCGCTTGTACGCTTGTACGCTTGTACCGAACAAGTGTAAGCTGATGCATGGACGCACGTCATCTCAGGCAGCTTTCAGGCACCCAAGGATGCATCGAAAGTGCTCTACTGAATGTAGCACGGTGGTCACGGCAAGATAAAATGGCGGACACTCGTACGGTGTCCTTGGTCTGTCTTCACGAGCACTGGTATGTTTTCTCTTCGCTGTGCGAATCTTCTGATGCTGCACTGGCCAGCAAGCGTGTGCTTGATCATCGCGCATATACTCTCCAGTATGGGAGAGGAATTGGTTTGTATAGAAATTAGCGATTGCATCGGGACGTATTAAGGTGAACCATCTGAACGTACCGGTAGATTTTGTCATCAAGAATGGAGACTTAATCATTCGCACGGTAATTCTTCAAACAATAATGTTACTGCGTTTGATACTTATCAGAGCTAAATGCTGAGTGATTTTGTATAGGCTCATCGTCATGAGCCGCCAGTTTCTGCAGATGAAATTAGCATGCTTATATGAAGACGACGATCTAGTACGATTTTCTCAGTGGATGACGAGCTGCTTGGTGTTTGAAAGGTCATGCATAAGATTGTTGTCTCAAAGCCATGTGGCATATCGCCACAACTCGTAGCACTCTATTTTGCAAGCTACCCGACTAAATCTTCCACAGCTCCACATTCTTCATTGTCTCGATTGACTCACGTCTGGTACGGTTATTTGCGATCTGGTGCTGAGGTTGCAGTATTCTAACCTGGCTCTGTGGTGTTTTATCAAGCGTCGTGCTCCTAGCAAAAAATGCGGCTAAAGCAAAGGCTCTGGATCATTGGTACAGTTCAATTTTATCATAACAAAATATAATATAATTGGATTTTTGGTGTTTTTTCGTTTTGCAATTGGATGCAATTTTAATTAGTTTCAGACCCATGATAAACCGGTTATTAAATCGTATACTATCGGTAACGGTAAAGGCCCCTCCAACTGTTTGCGTCGTATCGAGCAACACCAAGCACCAACCGCGCAAAGCCACGCAGATCGCTTCTACCCTCTCGATGTCAGTGGCTGGGTCGAATGACCCTGGCGCTATCGATGCAGCAGCCATGTCTGCCGCCACCCTGGTCGCATCCCCCCCAACTACCAGATAGGGACAAGCAGCGCTACCACCTGAACGTTCAAGACGTCTTGCTTGCTCAGGCGATGGGGCTTCTGCGACCAGGTGTTCTGTCTGCTCGACTAGGGTCATGTTCAGAGATCGGCTTGGTATACGACAAGTGTGAAAATGTGGCGACCACAACGTAAAAGTCTCAGAAAGCGGTGCAGAAAAAGTGGCGTGAGTATGCCAAAGCTTGTGGATTCGCCTTACGAGTCGGTGGGAACAGTACCAGCAAAGCTACGGGTGAAGGGAATGCGAAGTACGTGTGCAAGCAGCTTCGCGGTCAACAAGGAGTCGATCGTCAAGAACATATATCGCATTTGTGCCCGTTCTTTGTGAACGTCTACGTTAAAAATGGTGTCTGGATTGGACCAAAATGCAACTATGTCATAATCACTTGAATTTTGTTGGTTACAACGCGCTAACATATGCCGAAGTCGACCAGTCAGACTCATCGCTAGCGAGAGAGATTCGCGACCGTGATACTGATTACAAGCTGCTGGAGCGATTGCTTGCAAATGAGCTATTTCCTATTCATGCGGATAATGCGAAAGGAATTACAAACAAGACAGTAAAATCATTTCTAATGTCGAAGGGTCACATGGTTGACCTGCAAGTTGCTGGACGCCTAAAGAAACAAGTGTTCGCAAGCACGGAGATGAACATTGCTGATAGCTACCAGAAGTTGGAGAGCTACTTACAATCTGTTGCACGTGACAATAAAGGTTCCCATTGGGCGTTTGAGAAATCTGGAGGCCGGTTCTATCGTGCCTGCTTCTTTCCGTCAAATTGTCTGCGCGCGAAAACGTTTTGCTTGCGTCTAACAGGCTTGGACGGCACACACTTGAAAGGAGAGATGAACAAACGTGGGGTTATTCTAACTGCCACTACCAAGGACGCCGACCACCACATCATTATCTTCGGCTTCGCCATCATACCCGTTTAAAATTATGAGCATTGGCGCTGGTTCTTGGAGCAACTAATGGCTGCTTGCCGCATTCACGGTGATCAGCTGGACGACTTGTTTGTGTCGGACCGACAGAAGGGGTTGATAGCAGCCGTTCAGAACGTATTTCCAACGAGATGTCATCGTTTCTGCCTTCGTCATATTATCGACAATATCCACAAACAGTTCCACTCGCTGACACCAGTCGAAGAAGGTTTTCTTTACGAGATGGTTCGAGACGACTGCGAGAACGACTGGCGTTATACTTGGTCACAGCTTGCCAATATACGACCAGCTACTGCGAAATTTATCGACAACATCCCGAAGAAACACTGGGTGAAGTATGTAATCCACATGGAGTATAACAAGGCGACATACAACGAAGTAACTTCCAACCTGTCGGACTCCGCCAACAACTGGATTGGTAACGAATGTCGCAGCGCATATCCTCTGCAAGCATTTCAGACGTACTTCCTTAGGGTGTGTTAACAGTTTCATGAGCGACGACATCTCGCGCGCCAACTAGCTTCGCCATGGCGACGTTATTTCCAAGACCAGCCATCACCCCCAATCACTTCTGAATCCATATCTCCACTCGCAGCCCCACCCCAAAATATTCTCGCATTATCATCCCCGTCTGCAGCATTACTGAAAACCAATGTGACAACTTCAGCGTCATCCACATTCCATATCACAACACAATCCACTACGGCTACCAGCCTCGTCAACAGTGATCAACTCCTGCCCAGATGGCAACAAAAATTGGAAAGCCTGTTGCAAGCTCGCGATCGCTGCAACATTCTGCCGTGCTTAAACGGCCTCTACATGATCCGATGTCAAGACGGATACCCGAGTCGCAATGGGAACGTGCATCCGTGGCGAGCTGTGAATCTCGCAGAAAAGACATGCACGTGCCTTAATTGGCACGACTTGCAATTTCCATGTGTACACAGTGTTCAAGCAGCCGTTCGCCAACACATCCTGCTACGAGAACTATTCGACTACAGTGCTTTCACGATCAAGAATTTCAAAAACACCTACAGCACTCCATTTCTTCCAACCCCCCCCCCGGCTTCATCACTGAAGGTCGATGCAAGTCTCACTGTGCCACGTGTTGTTGAAGTAGACGCACGACTTGGAAAGCGAGGAAAACGACCCGGGCCCAAGCCGAAGCACAAGCGAAAGACGGCTAGGTGTGGTAGCCTTTCAAGCGGTTTTTATTCGATTCCGTAGCCACAATTACCAGCAATAAAGCTGGGTATGTTTCTTCATACTCGCCAGTCGTTCAATATTGCAAGTATTATTTTTGTATTGGATGTGTGCCCTGCTTGCTGTATCACGATAAACTCTTTGTAGTGAAAATCAACGCACATTTTTCCACAGGCCATCACGTAAAAGAATAAAAAACAGCGCGAGCAGACAGATATGCCAGTGCGTAACCAACATGATCGAACTGGGACACAAGCCTCCCAGGAGGCATGAGCGAAAAAAGCACGAAAAAATCAATCATAATCTCAAAATTCCAAACGTTCGCAATGGACGGGCCCCACCAAAGATGCCACGAGAGGAATTGGGCGCGTTGACCATGAAAAAGGTATTTTTCCTCGGACTTCGAGTAGAATGTACAAGAGCAAATATATCATCAAAGTGTAGACTTCATAGCGTAAGAAGAGCGTCCTGGAATCCCTGAACCAAACGAGCATCCGTTCATGATGAGGCCGAATCAAGTTCATAGCTAGTGACACGGACTGGTGCATCTCGTTCGTTTTCAAGCGCATCTCTACCCCGACGAATCGATAAGAAGCGCTCGTATAGCGATATAGCGATATCCAGCATGTTTGACTTTCTTCAATAAAGATGAGTTGGTTACCAATTGTGGTGAAGCGACTTATAAAATAATGTAAGGCACTTTCCAAAGGGCGCATCCTGATTGGTGGAAAAAAGGGCCAAGGGTATAGGCGCCGGATAGTCGCCGCCTATGAAGTCTACAAGCGGCCAGGTGGCGCCAGGCTGGAAGTCGGACCGGCGGGACTGACAAGGGGCGAGGATAGTCGGATAAGCGGGCTGAGCAGACGGAAGGACTATGGAGGTTTGACGGCCGAGGCGCGGATGGCGGACGGCCACGATGGCGGACTGCTTGTAAGGATGAAGTGAAAGGGGCCCAAAAGAAGAGGATTGTTCTAGTGGAAAGAGTAAGCGCCGGGATCGTAGGAAAGGCTGCCAAGGGATTGCTAGCGTCAGCGGCCGAGAGGTGTGGATGGGTGGCTATCCGGCCGAGCCGGCCGGGTACAATGTACCATTCGGACTGGTACCATATGGGTTCGGTGTACCGGCCGGGTTGGTACCATTTGGGGTTGGTGTACCGGCCGTACTGGTACACAAAGTCGGAGTTAGCCGGGTTGCGTTGGGTAAGGTACATGACTGGTCAGACGTGTTATTTGAGGTAGGTTACACAAAGGGAGTATTGGATATAGGATAAATCAGTATACGTTTCGCTTTCTTAGACGCAAGTCGCTTTTATTGGTTCACGGCAGAGGGCTAACAAGGTCCCTCTTGCTGTTATTGGTTTGCCCGGGGAAGGTTAAGTTAACCCACCGGAAGTCCCCTGACCGGGAGTCGCGGCGACTTCGTATACTCACCTCAAGTCGCCCGTGTTTTGAACACGGTATTAAGTATTGGAAAGTGGTGACATTTTGGCCTTCTGTGGAAGAGTGTGGAGTTGTATCTGCCTCGTTTACACATTTGGATTCGCCCTTCATTGTTATTGGTTTAGCTGGCCGATCGATCATTCTCGGTCCAGCCGGTACTATACAAACTTCAAGTGTCCTATTGGTTTAGCTGGCCGATCGACTATTCTCGGCCCAGCCGGCACTATACAAAGTTCAAGTATATTACCCGACGAGCTCCCCGGTGACGATTTCCGCCCAGGAGCTAACCCTAGTCCTACACCGCATCTCCCTATTGGACGGATTTACACTTTTCGCCCTAGGGTCCACCAGGAGAGCTAACCACCCAGTACTGACGGGTACACAAGGTGAGTTTTCAACATGCAACATTCGAGCAGTCGCGATCAAGCGGATGGAAGCGACCGATCCAGCCGGCCTCAAGCCGGATCGGATCATGACTCGGATGGACGGAGTACCCCCTCCGATAGTCAGTCGTCTGGGACCCCCGTGGGTGTTCGCGTCTCAGGAAGATTTTCGGAGAGCGACTACACCACAATGGTGCGCGTGCCCGGATCTCTTGGTGACCCTGGATATCACCGCGAGTCCCTAGCGGGCGAAAGACCTAAACCTGTCAAATTTGTTGACGATGTTGTGTCGGGTGCATTGGGGGACGGCATATCGCCCCCAATGCTGCTGAAGATGGAAGGATGCGATGGTCGCCTCGGATTGGGGGAGTTCGAGGTTGACATTAAAGAAGAAGTTACTCCCCTAGAGGCTCCGCCGGGGGCGGATTACGGTACTACCTACGGCAGTGCCGGCCGCTACACGGATGGAGCCGGATCGGACTATGGTGCAAGTCGCCATAGTCCGAGGAAGGATCATGGTTCCGACCATGATCCTAACGAACAAATGCATATTTTGGATATAAAAGAAAAGATAAAGGAAGAAAAAGCGGAAGTCGGATACGACCGGAGTGGGAAGCCGGCCGGATCGGGACCAAGTCGCGGTCTGGCCCCCCTACCCCTAAAGAAACCGGATTGGCAGGAATTGGATTATCCGACCTACAAAGACAAACCGCGATTCGAAGAGGAAGAAGAGAAGCAGGACGGCCTATCGACGGATATCGACTTGGAACGTGCTTTCCATCTTCACGAGTTGGGGCAATTCTTGCGGACGGATAAGGTACTGAAAACAACACGGCCGAAGATCATAGGCGGATTGAAAGGTCCCGTCTCTCCCCCAACTCTCTCAGACGGCCACGTGTCCCTCATTAGAGGACTATTCGACCAACTCAAACAAGCCGGCATCAACACCGGCGTGTTTGATCCGAACGAGTTGTTTGACCTGAAGATGGACAAGTTGAAAGAGGCGTCCAGCGCCCTGCACGACCACTTGGTACCGCTAGTGGGTTGCTCGCCGCCGTCGAAAAGATGACAGCTACGACTGGAGTGGCGCCGTCCACGCCGCCGGCGACAAGCAAACCGGCCGGTATACACTCAGGCTCTTCGCAGTACGAGTCTGCCCCTTCGGAGGCGGACTCATCTGATTCATCGGTGGGTATCACCCGCATGACGCTTGGCCCAAGGGACAGCGCGTGTGGCGATAGCCATGAGACTTGGAGGACGTGAGGATCCGGGTACGCCCGAGCGGAAGAACGCCGGTCAGTACAGCGTACAGGCCTGGCGGACAGCGACGGCGGATTCAGAACCAAAGGAGGAAGACGAAGACGCGGACGGGCGAATTAAGAAGGAACGCCAATCTGGCAGCCCGGCTGCCCCTCAAGCCGCCCCTCAAGTCGCCCCTCAAGTCGCCCCTCAAGTCGCTCCTCAGGTGCCGGATCACCTGCAAAACATGTTCTCGGCGATGATGGAGCGATATTTGGAAGAGCAACGTCGGCTGAGCGCCAGCCGCGGCAGTCCGAAGTCACCGGACCAGCCTGCTCGTCGTGGAACACAGCCCCCCGAACCAGTCCAGTACTATGCGAGGGAGCCGAGTGATGAAGACATGGAGTCGGTGCAGTCCAAGCAAAGTGAACCCCATGCCGCCCCGCCGTGCCGCCAGACAGGTCGCCGGACCGGACGTCAGCCAACGAACAGGAAGCTGTCTCTCAGCGACGTGGATATGGAATCCGTCAAGTCGACCAAGTACCATTACGATCCGGATGACGTGGATTTGGAGATGGCCCGCCGAGCCCATATGGCCTCGGCCCAAGCGTTTGACGCGGATTCGGGATCGATCACGATGGTGCGAATGTCTGGCAAAGTCCGAGCTGAAAGACTTCACCGGACGCGACACGGACGAGAACCAGGCCCGAGGATGGTTGAGCAAGACGAAGTCGGCATTTCTCAGAGACCGGACGTCGGACTATGAGAAATGCCTGATCTTCGGGGATTTGATGAAGGGCCCAGCGAAACACTGGATCCAACAGCTCAGCCGGGAAACTCGAGGAAATTAGAGGGGATTGGCCGGTGCGTTCGAGGAGCAATACTGCGGAGCTGGAATGTCAGCGGCGCGACAATATTTCCACTCCAAGAAGCGACCGGATGAGACCCCCTGGAGTATCTCCATCGTTTAAATGTCGCTGGCATGAGAGCGGATATTCCCGTTAAAGAAGATACCAGCCGGTCGGAAGCTGCCCGAGAACACGTGGAACTTTTCATCAGCACGTTGGACGATCGGGAGCTGGCAAACCAGCTGGCGTTACTGCGG
>MIQA02002022.1:0-12740 GCA_001887855.2 Sclerospora graminicola | reverse complement strand
CGGATACCCACTGGCCCGGACGACCAACTATCGGAGGGGGTACTCCGTCGATCCTGATCAGCATCGGAATCAGATGAATCACCGCTGTGGTGACTGATCGGATCCTCCCGGTCATCTGGCCGGTCTTCATGCTCGTCAGGATCTATGTTTAACTTCATCTCACCTTGTGTACCCGTTGGTCGGGGCTGATTACACTCACTTAGGTGGACTCGGTGACGAAAAGGATGATCTTGATCAGGTCGGAGGGTTTGACCTTCTCGAGACGGGGGTGTCCTCGGGTGGAAATCTTCACCGGAGAACGGGTTGGGGTCGACACTTATTCAGTATCTAGGCACTGATCAGGAAAGTTCGTCTGATCAGGCCAGCCAATGAGAGAGAGATGTAACGAAACCAAGAAAACGCGATCTATCCACGATCTTCCACAGTAATCCACAAACGTTATCTCCACAAAACCTTTACCAATATTATTAACGTGTTCCAAACACGTGCGCGTTGCGGGTGAGGTTAGATCACCTAAAACAAACCCGTCGGGGGTCTTCCGGTAAGCCAAAATGCGTCTTAGCGCGTCTTAACCGGGAAATAGATGAGCAAGAGGGGACTAATCAACCCTGTGCTCCCAATGACCGCACACGTGGCGGAGCGACTCTTTGCTTTAGGGGGAAAATCTAAACCTGTTATTATATATGCAATGTCCTATACCTGTGTACCATACCTCAACTCATGCCTGACCTTTACTTCGAACCTATTTACTTCGTCGCACGGTTGCGTAACACTCTCTTGCCCATCCTGGCTGCACCTTCAAGCTGACCTGTACCGATTCTGCCCCGATCATGACCCGACTCTTCAGAAGATCTTCAACCCATCCTGATCTTCAACAAACGACCTTGAAACCACTTGAGACCTGCTCTTCAGCACTTGTTCACTCCATATATAGTCCGCCCAAACCGAGAACTCACTTGCCCTTGCTTATCAACGCTGATCAAAGGCTGATCGGCCCTGATCACGATCGCCATAGTGATCGACCAGGTGATCGGGCCTGATCAGGCCTGATCAGCCCTTGATCACCTCGGGAACGTCCAGGGTCATCATCATTACGACTCCATTCATCTTCCAAACCATACTTTCGATCTTAATACACCGTCAGGATAACCATACCGCACTGATCTCGGCTGATCAGGCCTAATCAGGCCTGATCAGGCCTTGCCACATCATCTTCGGACCAATCAAAGGTTCACATCACTCGTATAACCTGTTAATCCACCTGCCCGATCTTCATTCATCATTTGATCTTCTTCCTCCGGGCATGACAAGCCGATCAGGCTGCAACCTTGTATCATAGCCGGCTTCCACCAACATACCGTTCGGAGATCGGCTGGTCACCTGCTCTTGGTATGCCATGTCAACAATCACCATTTTTTACTATATCCACGAGAACTCCACTTAGTGACTGTGACAACGATCGTGATCGTGATCTTCATCATTCCGCCAGTGCCTGGGACCGGGCTTAACGACCATACTTGGCTAACTCTTCCACATCGTAAATATCCGTTGGCCACCACCTTTTCTTCTTACTCGCGATCAACCTTTTCCCACCCATCAACCGTCATATGTTGATGGGTGTTCTGTCATCACCAATCATCGGCCATGTGTGGTCCACTTCAATCCCAATATTTCCCGATCGCTTCACCACAGCCGCCCCTGAGACTAACTGTAGCCGCACAACGACTGCAGTTCGACTCACTCACTTTTGAACTTCCCTTCTGGTGATCACCATGGCCGACGCAAGCCGATCTCCTCTTCCTTCTTCGTCTTCTTCGTCTTCTTCGGCTGCCCTCCCGATCACTTCTTCGCCCTCCGTTTCCAGTTCGGCTACCCCTGCGATCGCCCCGATCACGACCTCTACGCCGATCACGACCAGCCTCATCCGACCGACGACTGCTCTCGCTTCATATCGACCGTCTTGGAATCTTCCTGCTCGACCCTCGTCAGATCGCCTTCTCCGTTCCTTGGAGCAGCTCGCTCGGTTGATAGATGGATCGGGCTCATTCACGTTGGGGCCCGTGGAGGCTTGTCGGCTGCGATCGGAACTCCGAAGTGCAATTCCCGAGTTGGTTTCTCTATACGATACCAACCGGGCACTTACGACTGAGTTATCCGATCGTCGGATCGCGGCTGATACCTCGGCACGTGATTCCGCTGATCTGGCCACCCAACTGTCGGTTCTCCGGCTAGATCATGATCGGCTTGGCAAGGATCATGATCGGCTTGACCAAGAATTGCGGGACCTGACTGATCGCTTCCAGGGTGTGACGATGGAGCGTGATCAGCTGTCAGCTGACCTCGCTGCTCTTCGACTCTCCAAACCTTCGGACACCGTCGCCACCTTACAGTCGCTGATCGACACGATGGCTATCACCATCCGTAATCAGGGTACGTCCATCTCATTCACTCCTTTTATAATCCGTATTTAACTCTCCATGTTAACTTCCAGATGAACGTATCGAATCCATGAAGGATTCGATGGTCGAGATGGTAGATCATCTGCAGCGCATCGATGATCACCGTCTCGACCGTGATCAGCTTCTGCACGACAGAATCCGTACTGCCGAGGATGTAGAACGTCGGGAGATTGAAACTCGTTATGCGGATAAGCAGGTCCAGCTCTTGACCAAACAGCTGGCTGATTCTCGTATTGGTCGCGCTGATGTACAGAAGAAGCTGGATGAGAGCCGGAAAGTAGCTGAACATTGCCGGCATGAGCTTAATCTCGCTCGGGTCAAACTTGAGACCCTAGAGCTTGATGATCGTGCCTGGCTTCAGCTTAACGCTGACCTGAAGAGTCTCGCGGTACAAACCATGGACAGATGGACCAAGACAGACACTGGTTCAGGATCGGTCCGGACGGCCTTGCAACGACTTCCCGTCCTGATCAGCTCGTTCGCTCCATCTGGCACACCGCCGCAATCTCCTGCGTTTGCCCCGCCTTCGCCCGCGTCCTCCGTCGCTTCCTTGCCTGTTCGTAGTGCTGATCAGCCCGTGATCAGCACTTCACAATCTCCCGCGTCATCTCAATCTCGTCCACCAGCGACTCCGCGACCAGCGCCTTCGGCCTCGAGTTCTGGGAAGCGTAAGCGGACCAACTCGTCGAAGCAAAAGATGAGTCTCGCCAAACGATCACGTCTTACGGTTGAATCGGATGACGAATCCACCGATCTGGACGAGAGGATGTTGCCTTCTCTGGCCCGATCGCGCAGCACTGATCGCCGTACGCCAGCACCGAGTTATTCCGGGGTGAATTCGCTGGCTCAGGCCGTCACTTTACTGGAGTCTGATGACGACGATGACGATGATTTCGAGGAGGGACCACCGGCTCAAGCTGATTCTGACACTCCTCCGACGACCACAGGGGCAGTGATCGCTCCGCCACCTAATTTTACGGGCGTCTTCATTCCTGCAGCTCGATCGTCGATCAAAGAAGACGATTACAGCTACGATCCGAACCGACCGTACATGGATCTGTATGTCGTTATGCAGGGGAGGCCGACTCCCGCTCACATGGCCACACGGAAACCTTGGAGTGATGATCAGGTCTGGGATCTAACGCCTCGGGTTCTCGAAGTGCGGCAGAAAAGCGTCCCTCGCTTGTGGTCCCGCCCGCCAGGCTGGATCTTCCCGATCAGATCGCCGGCACCCAAGGACAAGCAGTGGCAACCAAAGTTGCTGACCAGAAGTGCTATCGAACTTATGATCGATTCGGCACCCTGGGATGCCCTCCTGACACCCATGCCCGGGCTGGCGTTCCCTGATCGCCCTTGGTTTGTCGAGCTACAGGGGCGCTTGGCTTTATATCACCAAGAGCACGTGCAAGCCATATGGGATGCGACTCACCATTTCCCGATCACGATGGCAATGCGCAAGGACGCGTGGATCGAGCAATACCATCATGCTCGCAAGCGTCGTCGCACCAAAGCCGGGGCTGCTTGGGCCACGATCTGCGATTATGTTGTCAACGGAATCAAGCACGGCGAGTGTGATCTGGACGTTTTCCTGTTCCCTGGCGTCTTGCATCTAACTGTTCGTCGAGCGGGATCGCCGGGACTCAAGGCTGACGGCAGGGATTGGTATCCCGGTTATGGACACATAACTCCGGTCGCCACACTGCGTGATTGCTTGCTCTGGACCGATCAGCATGAGCCTTGGCGAAACCAGTTCCGATCGAGTCCCATGGATCATCCAGGTTACAAGATTGCTCGCTTGCGCACTAAATATGGTCCATGATCGTCGTGATAACCCACTTTTATTTCGTTCTCCATAATCAATTAATATATCACGACATTCCTTGATGATCTTCTCGTTTCACTTTCGTAAATCTTGTTCATGTCTCATTATTACTTCCATCTTGTAGGTCGATCGTTCTCGTGTGTGCAGGTATAATTCTTGAGTAATATATATATATATGCATTCGTTTCTTCCAAACCAGTCCAACCGCCCTGATCTCCACTTGCCCGATCATCATATTTGCTGATCAGCCACAATGTGTCAACCCAGGCTATTGAGATTCCTGGTTACCCTCTTCGTGGGTTTGCATCACCTCAAAACGATTCCTTCTCACCCGATCACGTTCGAATTCCCTTAGTAACGCTCCACAGTTCAGATCACGCTCATCTATCCACTCGGGATCGTCGTAACCCTTCCAACGAACCAAATATTCACGGTGGGTCCGGCCAAAACGGGTTTTCTTGCCTGATCGGGTATCCAAAACCTTCTCCACCTCGAATTCGTTCGGGTCCAGCGCTCTTTCCCAACTATCTTCGGGTAAGAGAGCCTCGTCAAAATCAAACCTTGGCTGATCATCTCCTGACAGCCTAGTCTTAGGCCGATCAGGGTATTGTGGTGTAGTCGCTCTCAGAAAATCTTCCTGAGACGCGAACACCCACGGGGGTCCCAGACGACTGACTACCGGAGGGGGTACTCCGTCCATCCGAGTCATGATCCGATCCGGCTTGAGGCCGGCTGGATCGGTCGCTTCCATCCGCTTGATCGCGACTGCTCGAATGTTGCATGTTAAAAGCTCACCTTGTGTACCCGTCAGTACTGGGTGGTTAGCTCTCTTGATGGACCCTAGGGCGAAAAGTGTAAATCCGTCCAATAGGGAGATGAGGTGTAGGACTAGGGGTAGCTCCTGGGCGGAAATCGTCACCGGGGGGCTCGTTGGGTAATATACTTGAACTTTGTATAGTGCCGGCTGGGCCGAGAATAGTCGATCGGCCAGCTAAACCAATAGGACACTTGAAGTTTGTATAGTACCGGCTGGACCGAGAATAATCGATCGGCCAGCTAAACCAATAACAATGAAGGGCGAATCCAAATGTGTATCCACAGAAGGCCAAATGTCACCACTTCCCAATACTTGATACCGTGTTCAAAACACGGGCGACTTGAGGTGAGTATACGAAGTCGCCGCGACTCCCTGTCAGGGGACTTCCGGTGGGTTAACTTAACCTTCCCCGGGCAAACCAATAACAGCAAGAGGGGACCTTGTTAGCCCTCTGCCGTGAACCAATAAAAGCGACTTGCGTCTAAGAAAGCGAAACGTATACTGATTTATCCTATGTCCAATACTCCCTTTGTGTAACCTACCTCAAATAACACGTCTGACCAGTCATGTACCTTACCCAACGCAACCCGGCTAACTCCGACTTGTGTACCGGTCCGGCCGGTACACCAACCCCAAACGGTACCGACCCGGCCGGTACACCGAACCCATATGGTACCAGGCCGAATGGTACATTGTACCCGACCGGCTCGGCCGGATAGCCACCCATCCGCGCCCCTCGGCCGCTGACGCTAGCAGTCCCTTGGCAGCCCTTCCTACGATCCCGGTGCATACTCTTTCCACTAGAACAATCCTCTTCTTCCGGGCTCCTTCACTCCATCCTTACGAACAGTCCGCCATCTTGGCCGTCCGCCATCCGCGCCTCGGCCGTCAAACCTCCATAGTCCTGCCGTCTGCTCAACCCGCTTATCCGACTATCCTCGCCCGCCGACTTGGTTTCCAGCCAGGCACCGCCCGACCGCCTACAAGGGTGCCGGGCAGTCCCAAATTACATCTTATTCCTGGCCGGTCTGGGCATCCGGCTTAGGGTAACATTTCGGCCAATCCGGTGCGAGCATCCATCATCATTAGTCCGTTAACTTCTGGAGCACTTCACCACAGCCGCCCCTGAGCCTTGTCGCAGCCGCACAACGGTTGAGGCACGCGCTCATCTCATTTCCCACACTTCGATTTTCAACGCCTCTATGTCTGATCGTAACGACGCCCCCGTTGCTCCTGTGCCGGGCCACTCCCTGGTCAATACCCAGCTATCGGCCGTAGGACCGGATGCTCATCAGGCCGGCCCAGAGCATCGCCCCGGGCAACCTGACCTGGCCGCTCTGCAAGCTCAAGTCGCTGCGTTGTCCGCTCGCGTGGCCAGTCTAGAGCAAGCGAACACCGATTTAGCTGCGACCGCCCGGCTGGCTAGCCAGCAAGCAGACGAATCTCGGGTCCGGGAAGTCCTAGCGACTTTTCAGTCTCGCGACCGGATTGGCCAGCTGGAAAACGAGAACGCCGACCTTCTCCAAGCGAGAGATCGCCTCCGGAAGCAGTCGGACTCCCAGCGTGTCCAAAGCCAGAAAGTCATGGCTGCTTTGAAAATCCAAAGTAAGTACCTTCCGCTTGTTCTGGTTCGCCTCCCACTCATTCACTCCGTGTATGCTCTTAGACCAAAACGTCATGAACCTCCGTGTCTTGATGATCGAGTCTTTCCAGACTGCGCGTGAGTTGACGACGCGCTACGACGGCTATATCAAGCTCTCTCAACGGTTGGAAGGTGCGCAGCAGGAACTGGGCCAGTTGGAGTTTCGCCGGATCCGTCTTGCTAAGAAGCTAACCAAGTACCAGAAGGCGCTATATCAATCGGCCGATGCATCGGCCGACCTTAAGCGCCGGGTCCGGGAGCTTGAGGCCGCATACGCTGAAACCCAATCGGGTGTGAGTGACGCCCGGGAGGCGTTCACTCGGCTTGCGGAAGAGCGTGCGGATTGCTTTTCTTCTCTCAAGGAAGATCGGGCTCGTCTAGCAGCTTCGGCGTCCCGGGTGAGAGGTCTCATGAAGGGTCCTGCTCCCATCCGGGAGGCTATCAGGCACCTCCTTGACTTGGCCTGTCCGCGAGACCCTGGTCAGGCCGCTTCCGCCACGTCCCTTCTTCCGTCAGCTGCTAATTCCGCCGCGGCCGTTCAGACATCTGACGCGGGAACTTCCGCCCCCGGTCCAGCGACCGGTGATACGGGAAAAGTTTCTCGCTTACGGATTTGGAATACTTCCCAGGACCCTAACCCGCCGCCAGCGCCAGTCAACCAGCAGGCGGCTTCTCCCCTGTCCACTGAAGATCCGCCTGGGCACAAAGGCAAGCGCCGATCCAGTCGGGTTGCGTCGCTTCAAGGCCCCGTGGCAGCCAAACGGCCCAAACGGTCCGCCGCGCCGGTGAGCGCGGCTCTAGTCCATGGGGAGAGCGGGCCGAGTCCTAGGCTCACTTCGATGTCGGCTCCACCGGCTTCGGGAAAGTCCCCCCGTCTTCCTCGCGCTGCCAGATCTTCGTCGAAGGCTCCGACTACTCCGGCTCTCTTTAGCGTCTCCCCTCATGATCCCCAAGGTCCATCCACCGCCTCTCCTGATGGAGAAGAAGCGTCTGGCCTATCGGGGCTGGATTCTGACGAGTCTATCACTGAGGACTTTGAGGAATTGCCTTCCCCAGACCCCTTCGCCTTCGACGAGAACGAGTCCAAGGAATCCTCGGAGGAGTCTCCTCCGTTGTGGATTCCCCGCCGGAAGGTCATGACGGCCCTCGAACTGGCCGCGGCGGTCCCTTGGTCAAAGGCGCAGTTGGAAGGCCTGCGTATCCAGGACCTCACTGGAGCCTTGGTCATCAAGTCGTTGACTCGTCCGCCGTTGTGGATATTCCCGCCGGCCCTCGCTGTGCCCAAGGCCGAGGACTGGAATGCCAAGCTAGTGGCGATCAGGCCGCTGAACGCAATTTTGTCCCAGGAACCTTGGGCCATACTGGCGACAGAGATGCCGGACATCGGCCTGCCCCAAGCCGGCTGGTTCGCGGAATTGCGGAAAGTCTGCAAGGAGTACCTCTCCCGGCATGGACAATCCATCTGGGAGTCGACTCATCACCTTTGCATTTCCGTTGCCGCCGGGCGCGAATCTCCCGGGCTAGCCAAGTACCGGACCGACCGCAAGAACCGTCGCAACCGCGCGACTGAGGGCTGGGCTAAGGTCTGCAACTTCGTGGTCGATGGAATCCAACGTGGCCACTGCGACTTGGACATTTTCCTCCACCCGATCATGCTACATCTGGCCACCCGCCGCGTGGAGAAGAGCGGGATCTCGGCCGAAGGCGGGACTTGGTATCCGGGTTTGGGTAAGTGTCAGGTTCCCACTCTCCAAGCTTCGCTCGATGCGCTCGACCAGCAAGATCCGTGGCGCAACCAGTTTCGGCAGGATCCCGATCGTCACCCTGGCCTCCGCGTACCCCGACTCCGGAACAAGTTTCGCTGAGCTTCGTCAAGGGTGTCCCACGAGGCTAGCCTTGCATACATCGTCTTTTTTATTTGTTACTGGCTGTTAACCTCGATAATACACTTTTCTTTCCATTTTTTACGTAAGTAACCGCTTGCTCATCTTCTTCGTCTGACTTCTCCCATCCGGCACCATACTGAATCGAAGACAACTCCGGAAAACCACTCCATCCGGCACCATACTGAATCGAAGACAACTCCGGAAAACCATTCCATCCGGCACCATACTGAATCGAAGACAACTCCGGAAAACCATTCCATCCGGCACCATAATGAATCGAAGACAACTCCGGAAAACCCTTCCATCCGGCACCATACTGATTCGAAGATAACTCCGAAAAAAGACCGATCGGACCCGACTAGCTCCATCCACCGATTACTCGGCTGAGTGGTGTTATCTGGTCCGGCCGTGCCTGTTGCCCTGGGGCCGGGCGGACTAGTTCTCTGTCCCACCTTCTTCGTGGGTCTGCATAACCCCGAAGCGATTCCGGCTAGTCCGCCGGCGGTCGAACTCTCTCATTAAAGCTCCGCAATTTAAGTCTAGCTCGTCCACCCACGACTGCTCCTCGCAATTTTTCCACTGCACGAGAAACTCCCTGTGAATCCGCCCAAACCGGGTTTTCCGTCCGTTCCGGACGTCCAAAATTTCTTCTACCTCGTACTCGTCCGGGTCTAACGGCTTGTCCCAACTGTCTTCCGGCAGCAGAGCTTCATCGAAATCTAACCGGTCATTTTCCCCTGCAAGGCGTATATTCGGGCGGTCCGGGAAGTGCTTCGCCAACTTCAACTTGGAGACATGTACTATCGGGAAAACGCTGTATTCCGTACCGGCCGTGACCAGCTTAACTGCATGATCCCCGACCAGTTCTGCCACTCGGAAGGGGCCATGCCACATATGCGCCAGCTTCCGCGCATAGCCTTCCTTGACCCGATCCAGATACAGCCACACCCGGGAGCCGGGCTCAATGCCGTGTTCTCCGGCGCGGTCGTTGTTTTGGTCGGCGCGATCCTTGATTGCTTGTCGGAGACGTTCGTTTACTTGTTCCCTCGCCAGTGAGTAGTGGCGCTGCACTCCCATCCTCCAGCGGCGAGCGTCTCTGTCCCGGCTTCTGGTGCACCCTATTGGTATGGCGGCTTCCAAAGTGGATCGGGGATCCCATCCGTAAGCCAGATAAAAAGGGGTGTCGCCCCTTACCCGGTCGTACGACGAGTTGAGAGCAAAAACCAGTCTCTCGGCATATTCGTCCCAGTCGCATTGGTCCGCCTCCACCACGTACATCTTGAGGGCTCTGGTTAGGGTCTGGACCATCCTTTCAGCCTTTCCATTCGCCTGCGGGCGGTAAGCCATAGTGGCGCTCTGCTTCTGTCCTAGGATTTTATTGAAAGCTCGGAATACGTCTGCCATAAATCCGGGCTCCCTATCGTGCCGGATGACCTCGCTCGCCCCGAAACGCCTGAACACACATTCTTCGTAACTTTGCGCAACCTGTTGGGCGGTACGGGTGGAACTAGCCTTTGCTATAACCAGCCCGGTAAACAAATCCGTCCAGATCAGCAGCTCCGTATACCCATTTCGAGATTTGGGTAAGGACGGGATATGGTCCATCGCGATAACTTGAAACGGATAAGTGGCCTGTATGTTTCCAGGCGACCGTCCTCTGATGGTCGGCCGGCCTTTCCCGGTTTCGCAATCTGGACAGCTCCCCACGTAGGCCTGAACGCTACGGTAAAGCCCCCGCCAGTGGAAATGTGTTTTGACCTTGTGATATGTCCGGCTGATGCCCTGATGCCCCCCTTCCAAGCTCACATGGTAGTGATGGAGAATATCCGGCTGTAGAGTAGCGGGTATGACTAGCCGAGCTGATCTATCTCTCTCGATCTCCGGCTGGTCGGCGTCTCGGTAGAAGAACAGTAGCCCGTTTTCGTCCACTTCGTAATCCGGGGCCAACTTGAAACATTCCTTAGCTTGTTCGGCGGTCAGTTTATTCACTTCTCCGTTAAGGTACGCCTTGAGATCCACTATCCACGCTTCCTCGTTCTGCGCTTGGAGAATCCGCTCTGCTCGCAACTGTTGAACTATCCCCTCGGTCATTGTTTCTGGGGATAATGGGCCATCGGCCGAAGAACGACGCTTCTGCGATCGGGTAACGGCGTTCACCCGGATTGTCTCCTCCGTGTTGGCTGGATGGATGATCTCGGGCAACCGGTTGATCTCCGTCAGGTCTGATAACAGAGCCGGATCGGAAACCGTTACCCCCACGTTGTCGCGCATGGCCAGCGTAGCCAAGTGATCCGCGCTCTTATTCCAGTCTCGTTTGACGTGCAGTAATTCGTGTTCCGGCCATCTCCGCAGGGCGGACATAACTCGATCATTTAGCAGTCTCAGCCGCGGCGCCTTGCAATCTATCTCTCCGGTGATTTGCCGGATCACTAGGTTGGAATCACCGCATATAATGATCCGCCCCTGTGTCCGGCCAGCCAGCAAATCTAAGGACAGCAGTAATCCCCTATACTCCGCTTCGTTCACCGTGATGCCAGGCGTGAAATCCGAGGCGGCCGCGATCGCCTTCCATTCGGGCAGCTTCCACAAAATGGCACTATAGGCCCCGACCCCTTTCTTTACACTCGCCGACCCATCGAAACTCAAAACCATTAGTTCCTCCGTGGGTCCCACTGTTGGCGGCGGCAACACGATAGTTTGTCGAGGCTGCTTCCGAGGTGCGATCGCTATCAGGGCTTCCTCCACTTCTGCCCTGGGGGTGATGCTGGCAGCCAGTGTGCCCAGTATTTCCTCTTCCCCCTTAGTACACTTAATAACTTCGAGGGACCACTGAGACAACAGAGCCGCCCATCTCCCCAGCCGGCCGTCAATCCCATTCGCCGTCAGGAGCCATGATAGGGTCGACCGTCTGGATAGTACTTTGATAGGCCGAGACACCAGCATCGTATAACACACATCTAAGATCCGTAATAGAGCCAGAACTTCTTTATCCACCAATCCGTAATTAACTTCATTAACTTTCAAGGTCCGGCTGGTGAAGGTCACGGGACAGTACACTCCATCGTGATCTTGCACGAGAGCGGCCGAGATGGCCCACTTGTTAGCGTAGATGATGACCACCGGAGTCTTATTAACATCGAAATGTTTCAGGACCGGTGTGGTCGCCATCTTCGCCTTTAACATGCCAAAGGCCACCATCGCTCGGGTTATATGGTCGTCCGGGCCGGCCGCGCCGGGGTCCGGCGGCAGGTCGCTTGTCTGGGCGGACAAGGGCGCTTCCCCATTGGCTGAACTATCCGAAAAGGGCGCTTCCTCATTGACTGAAATACTCGACAAGGGCGCTTCCCCATTGGCTGAACTACCCGAAAAGGGCGCTTCCCTATTGGCTGAAATAACCGAAAAGGGCGCTTCCTCATTGGCTGAAATTGCCGGCCCGGCCCGCGTCTCCGCTTGCCTATCCTGCTCTCTCAGCTTATGGTAATCCACCTCCCGCAACTCGTACAAGACCGCCGCATAGACTGCAAAATCCTCGATGAACCGACTGTAATAATTCAGGCTGCCCAAAAAGGATTGCATAGCCTTTAGAGACCGCGGGAAAGGCAGATTACTCAAGGACTCCAAATCCTTCGGATTAGCCTCCAATCCGGCAATCAAAACTTGATGACCCAGATAGGTCACCTTAGTCTTTCCCCAAAAAATCTTAACCACACTAATCGAAAGATTCCACTTTTCACACGTAACCATCAACTTCTCCACTTTGTCACACAATAAATCCCAGGTAGTTGCCGTAACGAAAATGTCATCAATGTAAGACCGCCGCCCCAAAACTGAAGGTTTTGGGTCGGGGTCCGGGTCACCTTCGGCAAACACATCCCCGACCAGAGCCGGATCTTGATCCGCCTTGATCTTGAAGTGTCCATACAGCGCGTTATCTATCAACCGTTGATAAATCTGCGGAGCATTCTTCAGACCGAACGGCATCCGGTTCCACTCGAACAACCCGAAAGGCGTCACGAACGCAGAGATCTCCCGTGCACGATCGGTCATGGAGACCACCCAGAATCCACTGGCCATGTCCAATGAGCAATACCACAAACTTTATCCAAGTCCTCCA
>MIQA02002020.1:0-38657 GCA_001887855.2 Sclerospora graminicola | reverse complement strand
TGAAGAAGCACTTTCGCTCAGAGCCGTTTTTCTCGACATAGCTGAAATCTTTCATGATGTACGGTTTAACTTAAACTTCCTCTGTCCAGAAATATAAGGCCGAGCCTCCAGTTAAGCGTGTCCAGGAATATAAGGCCGAATTGGTTTTAAGTACGACTTTATATATAAATTCAAAGAATCTCCGCTAAATTCCGATTTTTGGTTCAATAAAAAGGCAAATAAGTGCAATGGTTTGCGCGAGCGGCGGGACGAATTCCGCATCAACGCGTAATTTTTGGTCACTGCGACCATAACGACTGCTCGCGCAATCGTTAATTGTACCTACCTCTAGCTTGGCGCGGGCTCACGCCCATAAACGACGTTTCTAGCGCTGAGAAAGTCAAATATTAGAGTAAGATCCTTGGTCACACCCTTAGACAGAAGAAATATTACGCTTTTTTAGAACGTATAAGCGAGTACCTTCTTGATCTAGGCCGCTGCCAAGTTTTTGAAGTGCTTGCGGTGTCTCGGATCCGTCTGCGTCATTTTGAGAGCTCGGACCCCTTGAAGTGTCCGACTTTAAAGGCCATATCTCAAAAACCGCTGAGCCGTTTTGAATAAATCAAAAAGTCCTCCAATCAGCATGGACTAAAAATTCATAACGTCCAATCAGCTAGCCTCAGATAACCCCTCCCTGCTTAAAAATGAATTATAGAAAAAACGACCTTATATTTCTGGACAGAGGAAGTATAATTTACACATAATTATACTTGTGAAGCAATTTTAGTTGTTTTTTATACGGAGATAGATCAGCTACTGGATTTATATTTTTAGCTCCAGTTGGATCTAGTTATTGTATAATTGGATTGGCTATATCCAATTGGAAAACAAAAAAACATTGAAAATCTAATTATATTATATAATTCCTCATAAAAGCTGGATTATTTTCTTTTATACTTGTATTGAACTTTTTTGTTCATCAATGTTCTATACCTCTTCATACACATGTTAAGTTTCTCGTCATGCAAGGCATCACCTTCGTTTTCGGTCTCTGTGATGTACTCATTTGCTATCGTAAGCCAAATATTTGGATCAGCGCAACGAAAAGTGAAAATACCACACAAGTAGGACTATTTTTTGTGCCATAACATAGTGCCAACGAATCGTCGTTTCGATTGCAATTATAATAGTACTTATTCACTCATTGTACAAGAATTTATTGTGATCATTGTTTCATACGAAGGCATAAATTCGAAAAATGAAAAGCATTTTATTCGCTATAAATAGAATAGGGTTAGATAATTTTCCTTCCTCTACTACAACTCGTTTTTCTCTAAATGCGTTTCAATGATCCTTGCTTAGCATAATTGATTCCGGGAAATACTATTTGCTGAAGCAGGCATAACCGCCGAAAGCAATCTACTTTTTTGCCCGTTTTTAATTCTTGTTAGCATATCTGCTATATTATCTGACATTGTCATCTTAATCAAGCTAACCTATTTTTTTATCTTACCAACTAGCCTTAATAACACCTGGTAGCATTCCGTGCGCAGCAAGCTTTCTGAGCATATTACGAGATATAACCAATTTTTCGGGTGCAACCTCTAGGACGCCCTATTAATTCGCATCTATTGCTCACTATGTTTTGCGCCGAATTTCTTGGCAGTTTTGCCAACTATAAGTTCATTCAACTGCAAAACTCGCCTGATGCAGATTGCAATATTTATAGCAAGTTATACTTAAAAGAGGGAGGGACGGCATGAAAGATCTTACTAACAAAAATAAGATTAACTGGTATAAAAACACATTTGCTAGAGATACCCACTGGACAAATGGCTCAAGCAAAACAAGATTTTTGGTAAAATAAACAACAAAAAGTCTACTATGGTTTTTGAATCTGGAGAAGAAGTCTCTATTATCGACACAACCTTCGCGTAAAATTAGATGTGAACTTAATGAAACACAGAGGCAAGAGTGTATTAGAATTGGTAAACGTTCATATATAACCCAGAGAAGAAAAAAAGTGGTTCTTATACCTAGGAATTTTTCCTCACTGTCCAAGATTTTTTAGCTCCAGTATTCTCATATCGTTAACGAATTTCTCCATCAATGTTTCACACATCGCCGTCACTAATAAATCATCCAAATATACGCCTACAAACGTAATTCCATCGTTACTCTATAGAACCAAAATGCATGTATCTGTTTACAACTGAAAGAAATTTATTTCAGTCATATTCTTACGTAAGTGCTCATACCATAGCCGTCCTGCTTGTTTGAGGCCGTCGATATTTTTCTCCAACTTCAGTGCTAAATCTCTGGTAAAATTCACTCCAAACTTTTTCAGGCTTTCGTTCAAAATTACCATTCATTATGCACCTGCAGATGTATCTCGCAATCACTTTCGGTAACCGCTTTGGCGTACGCACTTGGCACGTCGCCATGCCTTGCGGGCTCTCCAAACCAGCGACATAATTAGTATTATCTTCACATAGTTTAGTACCATTACCGTGAAAAACGAAATGGTCCTCCAAACACCTGTTGGTCTCCACGCACCACAAATCTAGCTTTGTGCCGTTCCACAGTCCCATCTGCCCTTAATTTGGTCATTTAGACCCACTTTGTCGGCAATGGATTTTTGCCTTCGACTCTCTTGATCTACTTCCACGTTCCTAGTTCTTCCATCGATCGAATTTCCACTTGTTCCGCTAGCGTCCACTTTTTTCCTGTGTACTTTTCAGCGTCTCATTTTAGTTTTTTGGGTCTGGAATCGCTGCAACCTTTTCATTCTTTCTTTCCTCCCCATTATCACCGCAAATACGAACATAACACTCTCCAGCTCCAAAAATCATTATTCGAAATCTTCAGATTCAGAAGGAGCGGGTGTTTTCTTCATGCTTCCAACACCTCCTTTGATGTCGTACTTTCCTTGTTCTTGCTTTTCGCAGTCTCGTTTAACCAGGGCCACCGCCTTCATTATCTTCTTGGTTATTCTCGCGGATTTCGGAACCTACAGAAATCCACGAGTTAAATCAAATTGCCCTCTTGATTGTCGACATTCCTAGTCCCGCTAGGTTCATTTCTTGCATTATCCTGTCTTGAATCCTCACTATCAACTTTCTCGTGCAGCTAAGTTGGTTACGAGTCTTGAACGTCGCGATTTCTTTCCGTTTCTTCATTTTAAGCGTGCAAGATACCATATTTCTTGTGCGTTCATCCAATTTCTCAATATTGCTAACGTGTCAGGTGGCCGTATCCTTTAGCAAAAGCACCTTGCATCCTTTGATTTGATTTAAAAAGAAGCCAGTGAATATCGGAGATATCCTGGATTTCGGGTCCACTTGCATGGTATGGAGGAACACAAGAAAGAAATCACTTATAAAGCGTGCCGAAAGGACACTTATACTTGGAAAGAATGTACTTTTATAGGCGGTGCCCTTTCGAAGTTTGCTCTGGTTGGGCAGCGGTTAAGTATATAAGCGGCATACTCAGCCGCCTACGTCCAGTAGGTCAAAGGCACTGCTGATCCGAAGATCATGCACCGAACCATGTTGAGGTTCGGTTCATCTCCTCAGCCTTGCCGTTTGAGGCAGGTGTCACCGCCTCTATTATCTGCTGACGGGCGCCTGTCCTTTCGCAGAAGAGTTCTACGTTCTTAAACTCTCCGCCTCCGTCGGTCCGCAGTACGTGAATTCGGCATCTAAATCCATTCTCAAACTAAGACAAACAATGTCCGAGCATTTTCACAGCTTCATCCTTTGTACGTGCCGCAAACGCGCGCACACAGTTTGAAAATGGTCTCCAAACACCACCAAAAATCGATTTCCAAGCCTGTCGCGCGGACGTATGGGGCCTTTCCGGTCACTGCAGATAACTACCCAATTCTATCAATCGGGGAATTAAACCCAGGATGTTGCTTAGGTAGCTTTGATCCCACCCTTTGCCCTCTGCACACCTCATGCAGTTTGGACGTAATTCTTATCCCAGTATTTAGGTTCGTTGTTAAGCGTTCAACCGTATCGTTCGTGTGGAAAATGATGTAAGAACTCTTCCTGTACATCAGTTTCTGCCTCAGCACTTAGGACATTCATCATCATGCTAGCAAATGTTGGTTGAAGTGTCTCTTCGGCACCCTAGTGATATCAGAATTTGTACCCGTTTCGGCGCATAATACACTTCGGTCAACACGATGACCGTGAACGGACTGTTTAGTTCTTCCGGATTGGTCACCACACTCCTTCGTATCTTCGAGCAACTCTGCATTGCCTACCAGGTGACGACTCGTGCCGCTGTCGATAACCCGGACGCTCTCATTTTCAATCCCACTTATCGTTTTAGGAACTGCGGTTTCACCCACGGTATAAAAGCAGTATACAAAAATATTTCCATCTTAATCTTTAAAATTGCAATTTTGGTGAAAAAAGCAGGGCACTCTATTACAACTACATATATAGAAAAGATGTAAAATTAAAAGATGCAATTGCATCTTTTAATTTTGTTACTAGCACAAACACAGCTCGGATTCAACATCATTCTGGCGATTTCCTCCCCACTTTTCCGGAATCCTTTTCTCATTGATTGCTGCGGACAACATCTGAGATATGTCCCTCGTTTCCATTACCAAAGAATATATTTCCTCCTTGGCATTATTTACGAAGTTCACAAATGTTCTCGGCCCCTACCTAAGTTCTTTATCGTTGTCCTCAATCTCTTGCGCCCAGGCCGCCAGTTTCTGGGCGTGCTGGACGTAGTCTTAGCACAGAGGTTTGTACCTCCCTATCAACGCGATGTTCATGCTTGGGAGGGCAAACTTGACAATATTCTCGGCAATTAGCCTGTCCGAGAGCTATCTTTCGCGTGCCAGCAAGACCTGATTCAGCAGGTGTTCCGTCGGGACCGTCTTGGGTAGCAAACATGGCCAAATCTTGATGGTGCGATATTTTGACCTTGAACGCGTTGTTTATCTGGTCTAGGACAGCATCAGCGTTGTGGATATCGCACACCACACTCTAATATTGGCTTGAAAATACCCTAAAGTCATGCCTTCAAGGTGGGCACCCAATTTTTTAACGTTGAGTCATTCGTTCCACTGGAAACCAGACGCCAGTTGTGCTAATTCGGTGGGTTAAGCCCACTGCTTAAAACCTGCTTCCAGCCCTTTATATGTCTTCATTTCTTAATATTCTATAAAGTGAGCTTCGCAAGTTTCACACCATATGGCATTCCCATTTGTTCAGCATTAATATTTTCGTCAGGTGCTCCACCCGCTTGCGCCGAATTTACGGGAGCACCTGCGTGGCCAATTTCAAAATTTACAGGCTCACTTTGGCCTGCATCGTCCAGACCGTTCATGGCCTATGTCATACGGTGTCGTGTTGACTGGACATGATTACAGTGTAATACGCCTGGAAACAAATCTTCCCACCTTGAGAGAAACGAAACAGAAACAGTTACCCTTCTGTCTAAGGGGGCGTTTAATAGCTGCCTTGTAATATCAAAACAGTGCCAACTTCGTACGTAGAAGACCCGTCAACTTTGGGCTCAAAACCTGTCGCCCTGGATTCATTTTCTCCATGATTAAGTTGAGTGTAAACATCCTGCGATATGTAACGTTAGGTCTCGACCGATGCATCACCGGTGACTACCGAGTTTAGGATATTGATCTCAGCTAAACTTATACGTTTGGATTTCTGAAAAACTCTTAACAAGTGGAGACAGGAAGCTGAAGAGGCGAACAATATCCAGATGACGTGCCTTATTCATTCATACTTTGTCTATATACATACAGGATCGCCCCACTCCGAATAAGAAGCTCAGAATGTATCCGACATGCTTGGTTCCATTGCATACGTCCACAATTGGCATTGCTTCGGGGTGAAACTATCTACCGACAGTGATGGAACTGTAATCTCTCAGCTAAAGAGCGACTACTTCATTGGCCAAGGTATTGATACAACTAATGTAGATAAGAATTCACTTAATAAGTACTTGAAAACGACCACTATAATTGAAAGTCGGAAGGCTTAAATGGTGACCACTTATAAAATGACCCAGAAAAAGAGGGAATTCGCTCCTTCATACAAAAATACAGTGTGTACACTGTGGGTTCAGATACAGGATTTTTGCTAGTTAGGGGAGTTCTCCTTGGAAGGTGTGTCTTTATTGAAATGGGGTCGTTCTCATTGGAAGAAATGCATACGAACAGGCAGTTGCAACGGTATTTACACGCAAACTACTCCTCCCACCGTAATTAGTCTGTGTGCAAAAATAGTCTGTGTTCGGAATTAGTCTGGCACAGACTAATTTAGGTGAAGAAAAATTAGCGAGTTCTCAAAACTTCCTAATTAGTCTGGCACAGTTGGCCCTCTGTACCATAACATAGGTACAGCGTACCGTAAAAATGATGTCAAAAGCAGAGCAGCTTCACAGAGGGCGGGGGCTCCCTGCAAATCGATCCCGCTGATATCTGAAGACGCTCTTGCTGAAGTAGAGATATCGTAAGAAAGATTGATACAGGTGAAGAAAAATCAACCATTATATTTTTTGAACACTTTTTCAAAATGTTTTTTTATAAATCTTTGATAACTCTGGTAATAAAATCGTACCAATATAGGCCTGAATATTGTTTAGCAGCCAGTCCCGCCCGCAATGATAAGGCATGAGGTACTGTCAAAGATGGCCATAATGTTCGCCATGATTAACCAGATAATCGAAAATCCTAGATAAGCGACCGTGACCCCACCAATGAGCTTATTCTTGCCCCCCTCACGCAGAATTGCCTGGGTTTCTTCCTTTTGTCGAGGTAGCCAGAATAGAAATACCCACGAGAAAGCCATACATGAGTACATAATGATAATAGTGTACAAAATATCCATACGCACGGAATCATCGTCTTCTTTAACGCGTTCATTCGTGATATTAAACGGCCCGTCCATGAGCAATGTCAATGAAGAAACAAACGGTTGAGCCACGTTACTCACGGTCGTAATTAACCCGTAAACCGCAGCTTTGTATCCATTGCCAGCCAATTTCACAACTACATAAGTGGAAACGATGGTACTAATCCCAAACGGAAGTTGTTGGACGACAGAAGGGCCAAGCCAAAACCGTTGATTACGGTATACATCCAAGACGACAATTTTTGCAACGGCGCAATCAACCAGAATAACTGCAACGGCGCAATCATCCAGAATAACTGCAACGGTCGTAATGATAATCATAAATCGCCAATTCTAATTTAGACACCACTTGGACGTAATCATGATCCCCGCCATAAACAAAGCGTTGCTAAGGATGTTACTTAACGTACTGTTGATGAGCGTAACACCAACCATGTAGGAAGCAATGGGAGAACTGGCCGTGTATGTGGTTAATGCAAATACATTAACAAAAAAATTGTACGCAATGACTTGGTACATTGCACGCGTGCAAATGAGCTCCCTAAAGTTTTTCATTTAGTGACGGAACTTAAGAGGCTCCACCTTCTTCTCTTCAATAAAAAACCAGGTGAGCTGTGACTATCCTGGTCAAAAACTGACTCGGCGTTTACAGAAGTTATTATTACTTGGTAGCATATCATTAATCTTTTATACAAAGGTCCGTGTTCGTTTATTTTCTGTGATTTTAGATCGCCCGGACGCAGTTTTTTAAACTGTAGGTAGAATACGACTAGTTCATCCGACTTCAAAGTTTTAGTCTCAAGATAGAAAAGCCCAGACTGCTTTTCTATGTTGGTGGCCCTCGGTTAGCTAGATTGCTTGCTTTACCGGATACTGTGTCAGTATCTTTATTTCCATATTACTGTTAGCTATGGCGTATTCTTGTGCATTGACTATGTAGGGAGTCATGTGTGACACAACGGGTTTTACGGTACGCTGTACTCACGTTATGGTACAGGTGTGTGTGTGACACTTAGTTTAACCCAGACTAATTACCAACTTATAAATTAGTCTGGCACAGACTATTTCCGAACATCCCTTAAGGGAAAAGTTCACCTCTGTTTGAGTCACCTCGGTTAGAGGCTCCTAACCGAAGGGCCAACCAAGTTAAAGAAGACACACCTACCTTTCATAAAAAATGTGATATGGGTGAGCAAAAACAGTGTCATCCATGTCTGTGAGTTTTGGGTGAAAATTCCTGTATAATTTTATAACCGAGGATCTGTTGACTCAACCGACCTCTTCGAGGTCAGTTGAGCCAACCGAGATGGTGACAATCATCTGACCAATCAGATGCCTCCATTTTTCAACCGAGCTGTTCCAGAACAGAGGTGAACTTTGCCCTAATTAGTCTGTGTTCATTACCGGTAATACTCTGGCACAGACTATTTAAGGTAGGACAGCTCAAAACTCAGGTTCGAAATTAGTCTGGCACAGACTAATTACGGTGGGAGGAGTAGCAATCCCAAATGTTCGAGATTACATTTTGAGAGAGTAAAACATGCTTCAATAGATAAAGCATTCGCTTTGGCTCGTGAGATCAATTGACTTTCCAATGGGCACACTGACAATCATAAAGTATCCACCAGGAGCAAGAACCGAGCTACGTAGCAACACGATTGACCAACAGGGCAATGCAATCATGACCCTACGTCGACAGTACGAACGCGTGATTGAAGAATGATGCGTGATCAAGGACGAGAACTCTGGCGATGTTATCATGGTGGTGTGCGGGATCCATTTGACGCATGTTTGATGGAGCGTTTAACGAGGTACGTCATTTACATAAGTGATGACCTCATCGCCGATGAGGGCGTAATGAAAAAGTTAAACGAGCGGTGCAATATTGATGGACACGGCAATATAGACAAGGTACGATGTCGTGTCAATAATCTTCTCTTGCTGGCGTAGAGTCTCTTTGTCATCATGCTCACCCAGCTCTAGTTCAATCTCGGGGATGTTGTCGTCACGTCAGAGGGTGGCGTTGCATGCTTGCTTCAACTTGTGAGTGTAGTTTATTTATGTCAAACACATCGTACAGTGCCGCGAAAGAACCGTGGCTATATCAGCATCTCACTGAGTCGAGTCAAAAAAAAATTTAAGCATGATCGAGTTGAGGCCAGCATTTGTGTCAAAGCTGTAGCAACAGCTTGATGGCATAGTGACAAATGCAATAAACAAAAACGCAAACTTCATGCGAGCAGGTTTATGAAAAAAGCATAGGAACTCGACCACCTGTTTAACTGTGAAAGCCGTGCGATAGAATCCTTTCACGGTTGCTTTACCAGCTAGAGATAGATACAAGGGGTGCTAAATTTAGAGGTACACCTACATGTATTAATGGGTCAACTACTACCTCTACATGTACGCAAATTCATGATTCGGCTGTGTAAAACATCCGTTGGCCCGGTCCTTTCTGTCGAGAATCCGATGTTGAACTCCTTCCTGTTTGTATCCCGGGAATCTGGCGCTTTTTCATGTCTGCACGAAACCTTATATACCGACCTTCCACGATGTCTTTACAGTAACTAGGATTTCTTTTCTGAAGGATCCATGATTGAACTTTTGATAGATCCCCCACCTTTTCATTCCACAAGAGAAATTGCCCTGCTTCCATTCTGTGGAGAATCTCAACCGCATCCTCATCGAAGAGAATGTCTTCCACTTTCTTTTTGACAAGACCCTTTTCTTTTTTCTTCATCAAATCGGCTTTTTCCGTAGGTTCGAGTTTTTGAAACTTCTCCGCCAGTATTATCGCATCGTGGATCTGCTTCGCCGCGACGCGAAGTGAACCATCAACGCTTTCAAGTAGCACTAGATATAACGCAATATCAACATACTTTTCGAAGCGGAATGAATTCGCTCGACGAAGTTGTGCTAGAAAAGTGGGGTCAAGAAGCGAATAAAATACTTGTCTTCTCTTTTCGCGAGGTACTTTATCGATGTGCTGCCACGCAAATTTCTTTATGGATTCCAAAGAAAAATGCGATAATTGTGAAAACAATGTCTCAAAACGAGCCAATATTTCTCGATTAGTAAGGATGGTGCGTACGCCACGCTCTTCGTCTTCTCGTTCAACCGTTGAGTTCGCTCTCATGTATTTTGGGACGGAGTCAAACTCAACAGCCTGTGTCCTTTCGGACTCGCCGGGGGCCAAAGCAAGATTACTAATTGCATACGATGTCGATGCGATGACCAAGAAAAGAAGAATAAGCATTATGACCGGGGGGGTAGTACCACGACAAAACTGACGGATCAGAAGGGGCTCCTCCGTTCAGCCAATCAAAAGGCCTTCTTCTTGATTCTACCAATCCCCAAAAGGGATCGTCTGGTTCTATTAGAGGTAGTCAAGATTAATCGGAAGTGGCTATTCTACCGACTGAGAGAATCCAAAGACCTAATCGATAAGAACGCTCTACGATCGTTCCCAACGGCGAATCCTTGCCGTGATCCGGATGGTGTATATCATGGTATACCTAATGTATAACGCCGCACAGCCTCTCATTTTGGGACCACCAATTGTTTCTCCGAGCGCGAAACCTAAACTATTTATTTATGAACTATTTATTTACGCAACGCCTGCGAACGCACGAAGCATGCAAAATTTTAACGACCCGACGGTACGTTGACGGTTTTTATATGATTTTGGAGCTGTAGTAGGAAGCACACACGGCGCATATTGTGTAGAGCCTGATGACAAACTTGTGTTGGGGAGCGAGGACCGAATGGTCACGTTGAGTAACGTACAAGGTAACACTATAGAGCAACGAACTGAGCCATACGGTAGGTTTGACGCATGAAATCCATCCAATTTCATGTGTTGTTTAGTACAAATGTGCATCTGATATCCATTATTGGACGCTAAAGTGTTTCTGTTGTTTGATCGTTTCAGGTGAGTGAGGCACACTTAGTGAGATTCACGCCTGATGGACAGATTTTGACGGTCGCATCTCGGTCCATCAAGATGGAACGGTGCTAAATTCCTGGCACGCATGCCTCGTATTCATGATCACCATGGCCATCATGTCGCTTACTTAAGCTCGCTGCGAGAGCTTAGTGTAGTCGGCACGCACATGGTTGAGAATGAAAGTAGCACTAATGGAGCAATTCGTATCTCGTTGTCAGTTGAGCTATCGTTTGTGGCTATTGGACCTCGTCATGTTGTCTAATCGGTTGGGAAATCCAAACCCAACGATAATCGATCGTCTGAACCGCTGACATCCATAGTCCTCGCACGCTGTTGATACCAGTACTGATAAGTTATTTCTTAATCCGAAGGTGGCATACAGGATAATATCAGCCCGAGTAAACGACAAAACCGTCTGCTTGGTGCTATCGGAGCACGTCGGCAAAGAAAAAATTAAGAACGGCAAGAACAAAAGCAAATTTGGCAAGAACAAATTAAATTCGGCAAAACTGCCAGGTTGCCTACTGCGGCCTAGCATTCCTCTAAATAGTTTATATTTATGCGTAAGAGTGAGTACAAACGTAGTATTGTTCTGTGTGTAAAAGGTTCCTCGATTTAATTATTTTTGACAGCTACTTAGTATAGAGGAAATGACGAAATTGTTCTTGCCGTTCTTAATTTGTTCTTGCCGAGTATACAGACTGTAGGATGGACAGCAGTACTGTACGGTACATGGGTACAGTGTTCCCATACATGTAACGATTTGGGGCATTGATATGTTGCCCGGCGGAGGGCAACCTCCCACCCGCTGATTATCACTTTTCTTTTCTAATCTACAGACAGCCAATAAAGACTTTGGTTTAGCCGGGAGTGCCAGCTCCCAAGCTATGGTGTTTATAACTTTCAACTTAGTGGATCAGAGGCCCGAGCCACTACAAAGAGCTCTTTAGTAGTACAGAGTTGCGAGTGTAGGCCCCATAGGCAAACGCTAGACGAATTACAACTACTACAAGGACTTTTCAACAATAATCATCGTCGATCTCAACTGCTAGCACTTACAGCCTCTTTGGCAAGGAATATTTTGTATTTTTGCGTTGGATATTTTGCACTACATCTTGGTATCACGCAAAGGATGCTACTACCAGGCATGTATCATCGATTTCGACCATCCTGATTTCCCTGAGTGCGTGCTTAGCATTCAGTCTCGCATCTGAATACCTAAATACCTCTGAAGTATTCAAAGCGCCATCGCACTGACACATGCACGTGAAGTAGCAAATTTTTAAGTAACAATATGATATGATCATCACGACGCTGCTAATCGACGGCTACTGTCGCGAAGGTCGATTTCGGTCAAAAAGGTGAGCATGAAGCTGCGGAGTGACAATGAGCAGAAAATTGCACGATCGTGAAGCAGCGATTGTGGACTCTGCAGCGTCGGGTGGTGTTGCGGGGGCTCAGAAAGGACATTAACGATTTTTTATGTGGGTGTCAAGGTTTTGTTAAAAGCGTTGAGGGACAATTCCAGTACATTTACAATTTGGTGGGAGGTGTGAGTGCCTTTTGATTGATAAAAGTGTAGGGTAAGAAAAGAAGAGCGCTCTGACGTTTGATGCTCATGCAGCTACGGAGCAAGTTGCCATGTTGTGCAACAATCTGGCCCTTGCTACTCAAATGGCCTAAGCTTTTTAATCTCCGGACGACGAAGCCAAGATATTATGGATAGGTATGACTGGATTGACCACAGACGGTTCTTCTCTTGAATTTGTCGGAAAATTATCTGATTTATCTTGGATTGATTCCAACATTTTCGCGACTGGATACGGTGTAGGTAGTACAGGATGCGAATAGTGGACGACTTTGTTGGACGAGATCCAATACAGATGTAGTCACCCTTAGTTTTGCATTGAGTTAAGTTACACAAGATCAGTAGTTTTCGTCCTTGAGACTAGATTTTCTTATTTAACAAACGCCTTACCCATTACTTAGCTTTTGCCAAAGCTTCAGCGGCTTGCTGATAGACGCGAAGTTTCCTTCATACGAGACCAGCAAATAAAAAAATAAACACTAAGTACGGCTTGACGATTTGTTTACAGTAAAGTATATTGTATTAAACTCACTTGACAGCACGAGCATTTTTCAGCCACCTTTTGCCCTATATTGCAATTATTATGATTTAACTGACATTGGCCTATAGGTTTAGAGTCATACACTTCTCGCAATCTTACACTGGTTCCCAGCTTTCTCGAATAAATCACTGGCATCTTCGCTGCGTTTTTTTGCCATAGTACAAGCGATCCAAGAAGTGGAAGCTCTGAATAAAGTGTGACGAGAAATTCGTACAAATTTGCAAAAAGCCGTATTTGACTTCTTCAAATTTCCCAGACTATGCAAATGAAACTAGCAAAAGCGGAGTATTATCGTTAATAGAAGCTATGAAAACTGGTTGGAGCCTTGGTTCTTGAAATTATTGACTGTGAAATTGGTATTTGCTTAAACAAAGAGCCAAAAGCATTTAGATTTCTTTTTAGCATTTGCCATTTTTTGTGTTGCTGTTCCCCGCCTCGCATTTTCAGCCAGCGCATACTCAGCCTTTTTTTGTCAATTGGCAAAAATAAGCTGATCTAGATCTTTTGCTACTCATATTGGCGCTTCAGTGCTTTAAGGATCATATTGTAGTGCTACTGCATAATGTTCTGGTTCGTTTTAACTACAGTAGTTTGCGGCAAGGTGACCTTGATACATTTTCGAGATTGCTCATCAGAATTACCTACAGGTTTGATCAGATTTGTTTTTAAGACTGTGCATTTGTGCATTTGTGCATTTCTCACAATTCGGCGTTAACACACTACAGTAAATATTCGACTAACTTAATACTTTATCGATCCAATCACTGTCCAACAAGTTCTTACTACATAGGATCTAGAAGGAAGCCTTTTGATTGGCTGAACGAAGAAGCATTTATTTTACTCTTTCTGGTCCGTCGAAATACTACTATCCCGCTCCAATTCCACCCCCCTCCATGAAGATTTTTCTTCTTTTCTTGATCATCGCATGGACACCGTATGCAACTAGTAGTCTTGCTTTGGCCTCCATCGAGTCCGAACCGACAAAACCTGTTGAGTTTGACTCCGTCTCAAAATATATGGGAGCGAACTCAACGATTGAACGAGAAAACGAAGAGCGTGGCGTGCGCACCACCCCCACTAATCGAGAAATATTGGATCGTTTTGAGACGTTGTTTTCAAAATTATCGCTTTTTTCTTCGGAATCCATAAAGGACTTTACGTGGCAGCACATCAATAAAATAAAGTCAACAGAAATTTTGTACGAGCTACCTCTCGTAAAGAGAAGACGAGTATTTTTTTCGCTTCTCGACCCCACTTTTCTAGCACAACTTCGTCGAACGAATTCATTCCGCTTCGAAAAGTATGTCGACATTGCGTTGTATCTAGCGCTACTAGTAAGCGTTGGTGGTTCCCTTCATGACGCAGCGAAGCAGATATACGAGGCGATAATCCTGGCGGAGACGTTTCAAAAGATGAAACCTGAGGCAGAAGCCACTTTGATAGAGAAAAAAGGAAAGGGTCCTGTCGAAAAAAAAGCGGAAGACATTCTCTTCAATGAGGATGCGGTTGAGATTCTTCACAAAATGGAAGCAGGGCAATTTCTCTTGTGGAATGAAATAGTGGGCGGTCCATCAAATGTTAAGTCAAGTATCCTTGAGAGAAGACATAGGAATAAATGGAAAGACTTCGTGGAAAGTCGGTATATAAGTTTTCGTGCAGACATGAAAAAGCGCAAGATACCCCTGATATAAACAATTTCAACATCAAGGTCCTGATTTTAACGACAGAGATGACCGGGGCATTCTTGGCTCTACGGACGTTTCACACAGCCGGATCATGAACTTGACTACACATAGAGGTAGTAGTTGCACTACATGCAGGTTTACCTCTAAGTTTAGCCCCCTTGTATCTCCTCTAACAGGTGAAGCAACCGTGAAATGATTCTATCGCACGTTTTGGCTGAAACTGTTATAATCTATACAGTCCCTACTGCGATAATCTATGAAAATACATGTATCACATTTCGATACGAAATTGTGACGTAGCAGCAGATCCGATTTCGAGTCAGACAAAACCTGAAAATAGAGCATTTTTACCAAACAAAGCCGTATTTCAAATGTCCAAGACCGACAGATCCTGTCACAACCGTCATATATAATAGAAATATCGGTTAATATATAAACTGCGGCGTGATGACCATTGATCCAATACTTCGCACATTTAAAGGCAAGACTAACCACCTTTAAAGTTTCTAAAAGGTGAAGCTTCGTATCGATGAGCATCACACCGCGACAACTGTGTTACGTTTACGGATGAGCATGTCATTGTAGGAAAGTGTAGTGTACTGCGTAAATGTCCTCTACCTCACTTATAACAAATAGACACCGATTAGTGTATCTAAATGTTTTCTTGTAGCGAAGTGCGTTCCTTATCGGTTAGTATAGGGCCTGTCTATCGGAGAAATGCGTCAGTGCTACTCAGTTACCTCGTATGTTAGTGCGAGGTTCAAGGGAGTCGCTCGAGAGGTAAGTACTCGAAGTGTTGTTTACTCGACAAATATGAAAGTATGTATTACATGGTATGTGAGTGAGATTCATCCACTTTGGCTAAAACAATAGTAAAGCTGCCAGATTAAGAGGCTTATTTATTTTGTGAACCTTATTTAATAAATAAATACATGCAACCCTCGTTAAGTCCATTACTTTAGCTTATTAGGTGTGCCTTCCAAATCGGGGGATGGCCGGTTTTGTGACTGGCGTTCTGCGACAAAAAGTTTTCAAAACGGCGAGAGGCAGAATAATACAAAATTGATTTTACGTGGCCGCACTTTCCGTATTTTTCGGTATTGTTGCATGATTTCTGCTTATATAAGTTGGCCATCGCATGCATCTCGTGATCGTTTAATTTCAGTTTGGCAGTTTGGCGCTCGGGTTTGCTTCGCTATTTGTACTGCGGACAATCCCACCAATGCAACACAGTCGACTACTGGATGAAGCTATTTTGGAATCCGGTACACTTAAGATATGGATAACGCGCGATTGCTTTGGAAAATGGTTTACGTGCTCGTCTTGTTAGGTGATACCTTCCTCATGGGGATGTCCTCTCGAGCTTTCGTACTATCAATCTGTACAATCTCTCGAGTGGAAATGTTCAAATCGTAGGCTTTGCTATCGTGTGTGAAACAGCCTTGGAATCGCCCGCTTTCTTTTACGCTCACACAATTGTCAAAGGATTGGGCATTGTCCATGTGCTCTTGCTATTGATCATCGGCTACGCTCTTCGTTTCTCGTACTGTGCTGTGAAAAACAAACGCAGGACAAGCTAGTTTTTTGCATGGTGTTACGTATGGAATGGATTCCTTCCAGTTGTGAAGAACTATTATGGCAACACTTATTGGCGGCTATTTTTACCTACACTACGTGGAAGAAGTGATGAATCCAAAAGCCACTATCCAAACTGGTACAGCAGCCTTATCTCGTCTGAAGAAGATACGTGCTCATCATAGTGCAGACCAGGTACCATCCCCTTCAGTGAAAAAAATGACCTGAAAATAAACTGATGCAAGGTGTTTCATGCGTAAATTTTAACTTGTCGAGTACTTGTTGGTATACACTCCGGCAACGAGACATACAGTCTATTCAATTTAAAGTATGCAAACAACTTTTTTCAAAGTGCATCACGACGGTATAAGACATTGATGATTGCTGAGGGAACCTTTCGCCACGCGAATTGGATTCAGCCGCACGACCTCATTGCTAAGATTTCAAACGTTGAAAAAGCCTTCTTGTCTTTTGTATCCCATAACTTCGTGCACTTACTGTCGACCAGTGTGGTGAAGTTAATTCAGAAAATCTAGGTGGCCCCCACGGCTACATTGTTTGGCAGATTTAGACACCAGTACATGATTGGTAAAAACAAAGCTGTTGAGATGTCCCGGTGACAGTTTCCACCCGGTCGGTATACCTGTTTTGGTGCTAATAGAACCTAAGATCTAGTATATTGATTGGCTGTATCTAATTACAAAACATAAACACACATAACAATTATATTAGGAGCCATAGGTGCACACCCCTTTTTGATCTTAATTCCTCCTCGGTAGAGTATTGGACTTCGAAGTCTACATTACCTTAAGCATACGAACTAACTACAACTATGTAGCCGTATCATCTGTACTTTGTTTTTCTATGCATATCTTAAACTGGAGGAATTATATAATATAATTGGATTTTGTGTGTTTTTTTGTTTTGCAATTGGATACAGCCAATCCAATTATAACTAGATCAGAATTTGAAAAGTGATCACAAAGTCTGTGTGAAACGAACACACCACACCACTCCTGTTAAAAAACAAACAGGAGTGGAATGCGCTTTGCCCTTGTGTTCGTTCCGCACTGTCAGCTTTAACAGGAGTGGGTGTGGGTTTTGCACGTGTGTTAAGGTATCAAGAATGACCCAAAAATGACTTCTAAAATTATTCAAATACGGTATTTGAGTTATTTTAGAGTGAAATACCGGACGACCGACGCTGACACCTTTTGCGAGCTGTCATTCAGCTTCTTTTTAGTGCAACCACGATTTCGGGCACTAAAACAATCCCGTTTTAAATGTTATCTAAAAAGATGCACGACCTGGCTACGCTTTATAGCATCACATGTATCTGATCACAAAGTCAGTGTGGAATAAACATAAACCAACCTTTGGACAGTAAAGTAGACCTGGATCTGTTCACGGTTTAGCTGTACGTTAGAAGTATGGGTGAACATTATTTTATCGTTTAAACAACGAGAACTGCAAACATCAGTTACTCATTCAATACACCAACCCAGAACATTGGCCTTCTCCTGCAGCTCTGGCGTCAGCTTTTTTGGGTGCTATAACCCGCGTGTTTTAGATCCAAACAATTACATTACATGTTCGATAAATCAGCTATTTAGATGTGAAAGGATTAGTATTAGTACTTACCGTTATTGAAGAACTCTTATACCACGGTTTATCTTTTTCCACCAATGTAGCTGTAATTTAATATTTTGTTAATTCAACAAGAGCATATTGAGGAAGCCGGTGTTTCGTCCGTAGAAGCTTGATTTGAGGTTTTCATGGTTTTGGTCTCTATACTTGTCAATGCTCATGTACCATTCTATCAAACCTTGGTACTACATGTACCTACGCTTCCTGCTAATAGCCAGTATACCATCGGTATGCGAACTAGGATCTAGTTATAATTGGATTGGCTGTATCCAATTACAAAACAAAAAAACACACAAAATCCAATTATATTATATAATTCCTCTCTAAAACTGGGGTGGTACATTGAAACAGACGTTGCACTCCGGTTAGTTAAGATGGCGACAGCGACGACTTGGCCGTAGCTTCCTTAGCAGTAACATACAAAGATTGTTGTAGAAAATCCGACTAAAAACATCAAAGCACTCCTTTCCGTTGCAGGAAATCTTCGTGCGTTTCAGGATTTTTATTGACTTTTGTCAAGAATTTACGCATCTTATCGTCGTTTGCTGGAATTTCAGGTTGTACCGTTTTGATGGCACCTTACTACCATTGAACAAACTAGCAAAACTTGACCAAGACACTCTTACTTGTTCAGAGACAATCGCTTGGTATGATCATTTTATCATCTCGCAGTCCATGTGTTAAGGGTTCGTGTGCATTTGGAGCTTGGTAAGTACCGCCAGCGTCAAAATTCATCTCAGTTTTCGCCTTAAACGCGCGTGGAGGACTTATACGGACATGACGTTTTTTCAATTTGTAAAATTGCTAAAGGCGAAAAGGGTCGAATGCACGTGAAGAGGTAAGTGAATTAACAGCTGCGTTGGTACCGCATTATCATTCAATAAAAAAGACTTGACATATACTGGAAGCAAACATTTAAAATGACAGTGTACTTGAAAAGAAGCTTAAAACTTAACTATGCTAATCAGCAGTGTATGTAGCTCTTCCCAAGCTTGTACGCACCACTTGTTTATTCTGCAGTTGTATAAGTCTTTTCCAACATCAATCTTCTTAAGCGCAGACTGCATCTTCTTGATAGCAATTTCCTCTCAAGGAGATAATTATGCCTTGATTTTGAGGCTGTAGCTGTTCGGGGGGGGGGGAGGCTTAAGGCAAACGTGGGTGAGAAGATTTCCTTCATCACTGTAAGATGAAGCGTCCGCAGCTAGCAACAATATGTTCCGTCAGTTATTTCCTCATGTCGAGAACTGTCTTGTTGAATCGTGCACAGGAAGCCAAAACTTTATGAAACTGACACTACAGTATCAACCCGAACCACTATTACTGAATTTAAATGGTGGTCTGTCAACCATATGATAGGTGGCGCACCGTAGTATGTTAGAAGAGTGGCTGTATCTAATTTATACCACTCTGCAGTCTGTGACCACTCCTTATTGAAGAACAGTAATTGTAGTCTTCGAAGCGCTGGTACAACAGCGGTGGATCGATCGGTAAATTGCTCCAAGGATAGTGGTTGGTGGAGAACAATGTGGTAAAAAAGATGCATCTTGTGATAAATGAGAAGTATATTAACCATCTGAAAATGATACCGTATGGCGACATGATTGCTATAGTACTCGAGATAAACGAGAGATTTGTATACCGCTGGGATTCAACTTACATGTACTGAAATGACATACGTACAAAACAAATGTATTAAAAACCACTATGAAGTATTAATAAAAAGTAATGGAGTAAGATTCTATGCATCTATTTCTTCTTTGAATTGGTGGAATCAAAGCGAGAAACCTTGTGATTGGCGAACAGAGAATGCCATGTATACCTCCTTCCAAGTCCGTCAGTTTCATTTGGAATTGTCAAGTCACGTTTCGCGTCTCGTTCCACCCACCCACGTCTGCCTACATTCAATCATGAAGCTTTTCCTTCCCTTCATGTTAATTGCATCTCACTTTCGCAGTACGGATCTTGCTTTGGTGCTCCGCCGAGTCTGAAGGAGTTTGACTCTGGTCCAACGATATTTTGAAGAGCTAACTCAACGAGTGAACAAGTAGACGAAGAAACGCCACTTTTCTATATGGACAAAATCCTTATGGCATTAAGCAGTTTCTTCCGAAGATTGAACAGGTTTTTCTCTTACGAATCCGTAAAAAAATTTGCGAAGCGCACTTCAAAATGATGGAGTTGGAGGCACTTCTTGTTGCAACGGCCCCCAGGAAATATGGACAAATTCTTCTATCGATTCGTTGTTTACAAAACGAAATTGTAGAAGAACTTCGTCGTGAAGAAATTCCTTACTACATTGATATTTGCCTTGTATTTAGTATTACTGGAAAAGGTTGGTGGTTCAATTTCCTTTGAAGCAGCGAAGGAAATCCACAATCGATGAAGTATGATTAGAGGATCCTCCAGAGTTGAAGATGGGCAGTTCCTTTTGTGGAGTCATGTTTTTGGAGCAGAACATCAGTTAGACTTTGTATCTTTAGATCTCGAATATGATACAGTCTGGAAAAATGATTTATTGAAGCGGTATCAGGAATTTTTTGCAAACGAGGAAAAGCGTCGCATGCCTGGAATGGCAGAGACATCAACACCGAGATTTTTATTTAAGACAGAGATGACCGAGCAGTCTTGACGTTCTACGAGTAAGTATACATATTTCAGCATGGTTAAACAACCGTGCAATGAGAACTTACATAGTTTGGCAGTCTATGCTTTTTCAAAATAAATATTTTCGCCTGATTTTGTTTTCGTTTATTACCTCGACTGCAATTTAACTAAGTTATGTCCAACACCATAAAAACAGAGGGGACGTAAGAGCTCAGACGTTGCGTTATCGGGCTGTTGGACATTTCTTATGTCACCTGGTTGATAACAAGTATAACGAGATAGTGGACTGAAAAGTGGAAGCTGTATTATGCTCGACTATATGCGGTATTGAGTGTGGATCATACCCGTTTATATGTAGATAAAGCTGGATGTAGCACAAGAGAGCACACTAGAAATAATCGTGAATAAACTTTCCAGTTAACATTCTAACGTAAAACAGCAGTATATTTCGAGCGTCTCATGGTATCGTGTTAGTTATGTAAAGGATGTCATTGGCTGATAACAGTTGCCGACGGAAGGCGCCTATTGCTGCATGATTTCTGCTAATATAAGTTACTCGTTACATTATCTCGAGGTAGTTTAATCTCAGTTTGGCGCTCGGGTTTGCTTCGCTATTTGTACGGCGGACAGTCCCACCTATTCAACACAATGGACTACTGAATGAAGCTATTTTGGAATCCGGTACACTTAAGATATGGATAACGTGCGATTGCTTTGGGAAATGGTTTACGTGCTCGTCTTGTTAGGTGATACCTTCCTTATGGGTATGTCCTCTCGAGCTTTCGTACTATCAATCTGTACAATCTCTCGAGTGGAAATGTTCAAATCGTAGGCTTTGCTATCGGGTGTGAAACAGCCTTGGAATCGCCCGCTTTCTTTTACGCTCACACAATTGTCAAAGGATTGGGCATTGTCCATGTGCTCTTGCTATTGATCATCGGCTACGCTCTTCGTTTCTCGTACTGTGCTGTGAAAAACAAACGCAGGACAAGCTAGTTTTTTGCATGGTGTTACGTATGGAATGGATTCCTTCCAGTTGTGAAGAACTATTATGGCAACACTTATTGGCGGCTATTTTTACCTACACTACGTGGAAGAAGTGATGAATCCAAAAGCCACTATCCAAACTGGTACAGCAGCCTTATCTCGTCTGAAGAAGATACGTGCTCATCATAGTGCAGACCAGGTACCATCCCCTTCAGTGAAAAAAAGTGACTGGCAATAAACTGATGCAAGGTGTTTCATGCGTAAATTTTAACTTGTCGAGTACTTGTTGGTATACACTCCGGCAACGAGACATACAGTCTATCGCTTACTCGACAAGTTAGACATGTTATCTTTTTTCCTAAGAACGTGTTCGTGTTACGACTAAGGCTATCAAAGTTAACAAACCGTTTGCAGTGATGACTTGTTGTGTCTTTGGTTAAATGTTTCCTCAGGGCCGACGCACAAATATAAGTAGGGTTTTATCATATGGAATTTGATCGAGTATCTATTCAATTTCAAATATACAAACACCTTTTTCAAAGTGCATCACGACGGTGTAAAACATTGATGATTGCTGAGGGAACCTTTCGCCGGCACGGTTGGATTCCGGCCGCACGACCTCATTGCTACGCTTTCAAAGTGAAAAAGCCTTCTTGTCTTTTGTATCGCAATAACTTCGTGCACTACTGTCGACCATAGTGTGGCGAAGTTAATTAAGAAAATCTAGGTGGCCCCCACACGGCTACATTGTTTGGCCAGATTTAGACACCAGTTACTATGGATTGGTAAAAAAAAGCCGTTGAGATGTCCCGAGGTGACAGTTTCCCACCCGGAACGGGAAGACCTAAGACGGTCGGCAATACCTGCTTTTGGTGCTAATAGAGAACTAAGATCTAGCTTATAATTGGATTGGCTGTATCTAATTACAAAACATAAAAGCACACATAAATAAATCAATTATATTAGGGAGCCACTAGGTGCACACCCCCTTCGCGATGTACGGTTTAACATAAAGAAGTGTTGAGGAGGCGACCTTTGTAGTAGGCGGCAAAAAGAAAAGTAAATATACTTTAATGGTCCTTAGTTCGCAAACCTATTGCTACTTCTAAGCCAATCATTCTTATGGAACCTCAAAGAACACTTAAGAAGCTTCTGACGTCATCTAATGACGTCATTAGGATGACGTCATAACCGGTATCAAACCGGTACCCTACTGGTATACTATGCTGGTCGTATTTAATATGCGGCGCTATATCAACACTCCCACTCGCCGCTTATGCTATACGCGCCTGGGTCCGATGCCACTAGCCAGCATCAAGTACTTGAGTCTCTTGGTTCCAAGAGCCTTGGTTAGCATGTCCGCCAACTGGTCCATCGTTGATACGTACTTGACAATGATGGTTTCTCGTGCCACATTCTCTCGGATGAAGTGATAACGAATGTCAATGTGCTTGGTTCTACCGTTATATCCTGCATTATTGGTCAGCCCGATTGCACCTTGATTATCTTCCCAAATCTCCGTAGCTCCCACTTGTTGGAGACCCAGATCATTGAGCATCGTGCGAAACCACAAAACTTCTTGAGTACATAGGCTGAGAGCCATGTATTCCGCCTCAGCAGAACTCAGCGCCACCGTACGCTGATATTTGGACTTGAAAATTACTGGTGCACCACCAATCATTACCATTGTTCCCGATACCGAGCGTCGGTCATCGATGTTGCTGCCCCAGTCCGCGTCCGTGTATGCTGTAACATGCACTTCGCTGGTGCTACCGTCGTAGATAATTCCGTAGTCTCTTGTCGTCTTTAGATAGCGGAGTACCCGAATCGCAGCCTTCCAGTGTTGCTGACCTGGATTCTCCAAAAATCGGGATAATTGGGTGACCACATATGCCACATCAGGACGCGTACACGTTGTGATGTATAACAAACATCCAATCAGAGATCTGTAGGGCTTCGATCTCATAGCGATTCTTTCGCCCTCTGTAGTTGGCGATTGCATTTTCGACAATTTTAACCCCGATTCACATGGGTTGGTCACTGGCTTGGCATTTTCTTGGTTGAACCTTTGCACCACGTCGTCAATATACCGGGACTGCCCAATCATGAGCGTGCTGCAATTTTGGTCGTGGTCGATCTCCATTCCAAGAATAAATTTGACCTTTCCCAAATCCTTCATCTTAAAAGAATCTTTCAAAGCCGCTTTCACCTCCTGAATCTCCTTGCTTGTCTTGGCAGCGATAATCATATCGTCAACATATAGGCACACGTAAACGTAGCTGCCGTTTTTACATTTGACGTTGATACATTGATCTGCTCTCCTGCTACGAAACCCTATTTGCAAGAAAACAGCATGAATTATTTTGTTCCATGCACTCGCAGCCTGTTTGAGTCCGTATATAGCCTTGTCTAGCTTGCACATTAAATTTTCAGAGTTGGATATTCCGGTCGGTACCTCCATGTACACCTGTTCCTTAAGGTCACTATTTAGGAACGCTGTATCCGCATCTAGCTGCTCGGTCACGTATCCCTTTGGAACAATGACTGACAGCACAACCCTTATGGAGTTCATGTTTGCCACTGGCGAGTACGTCTCAAAGCAGTCAATACCGAACTTCTGCTTAAATCCTTTTGCGACAAGCCGGGCCTTGTAGCGTGTCACCTGTCCGCGCTCAATGCCCTTTTTCGCAAACACCCATCGGCATCCAATTGGACGAACATCCATTCTCTTTGGTACTAACGTCCATGAACTATTCTCTTTGTGAGCCTTGAGTTCCGCGCTCATCGCCTTCACCCACTCTTGAGCATCATCGCTGTTCATTGCTTGCTGATATGTTGTTGGGCATCGTCCGCCTCGCCAACATTAGCAGCGTAAGCCAATACTGCTTCGGCTATAAGTCCTTCCTCGTCAATCCTTGCACGCTTTGAAGTTGGCTGATCGTCACTTTCTTCCATCTTTTGTTCTTCGTCATTGCCCAAACCATCCTCTAGAAAAATTATGGGCTCGCGCGGTCGTCTCATTCGATCTGGTCTAGGTTGAAACACTATTCTGTCTTCATTGAATTCACGATTAGGCTGGCTGTATGGTTCTAGCTCAAAACCAGTCCTTGATGGACTAAGAGACGAAGGAAGATGAGGTATGTTAACTTCTCGCCCTGGTTCTGCATCATTCATCTCTACGTCCGGGGCATCAGACTCAACGCCTTCCATGGGTCCTTCCGGCGTAGGCTGATTTGGATTGTTGGGCTCAATTACATCCCCAGATTCCTTAGTTACATGCGTGATCGTCACTTGCTGTGGTGAAGCTGTGGAGTATATTCCGTCCACTTCACGCTCGTCAAGTTTAACTGAGCGTATCACCTTGACCATGATGCTCTCCAAGTCAAACACACGATACCTTTTTGCGCTCTCCGCATACCCAAGAAACAAACACCTGAAACTCTTAGGATCAAGTTTCGATCGCTTGGCGTCATCAACATGAGCGTAGCCATGTGATCCAAAGACACGTAAGTGTCCGAGCTCCGGCTTTTGCTTAAAGCCTACCTCGTATTAGAAGAGCGGTTGATGAGATACACAGCTGTACTAACTGCTATTTCCCACCATTCAGTAGGAATTCTCTTGTAGTGCAGCATGCTTCGTGCCTTTTCCATTATTGTGCGATTTATTCGCTCTGCTACTCCGTTCTGTTGAGGGCTGTATGGCACGGTACGCTGATGCATGATACCACTTCTGGCACAGATATCATTCACCTTTTTGTTTACGAACTCTTTTCCGTTGTCCGATTGAATGCATTTCAAACGTTCACCCCATTGATTTCGTAGAATGCCTTGAACTCATTCAACTTTGCGGCTACCTCACCCTTGTTCTTCATGAAGTATGCTACCACATAACGAGAAAAATCATCTTCGAACGTCATCACATATCTTGCACCACCCTTTTGAGAGCGTATTCATTGGTCCCAAAACATCCGTGTGTACGAGCTCCAGCACACGTGATGTCTTCGTTCTCGACCGTGACGGGAACAAATCAACTGTTTGCTTGCCCTTCATACATCCACAGCACACTTTTTCAGTGCTTTTCTTGACAGCCGGTATGCCGTTCGTGGAACGCTGTGTCTCGATCAAACCACTATCTCCAGGGTGTTCCAAGCGAGCATGCCAAAGCTCCCACTCAGTATTAACCCCAGCATATTCCACAAAGCGAGCCTCTTCTTGCTCGCAGTCCAGGATATACGCTTTGCCGATTTTCTTTCCGGCCGCAATCGCCTTTGAGTTTGCTGAAATTATGCAAGAATTTTGTTTGAATTCCACATGCTTACCGCGTTCGACTTATTTTCCAACCGATAAAAGCCTTCTGTCTAAGTCAGGGATGTGGAGCACCTCCAACATCCGAATTTGCTTTCCGTTGATACCCAACAAATGAACCGTTCCGGTACCAGCAACTCGGAGTTTCTTGCCATCCGCAATGGTTACGACCATCGCCCGCGTTGCTTCTGTATATTCAAATAAGTCATTGCGATAAGGCGTCATGTGCGATGTTGCGCCACTGTCAATCAACCACCCGGCTGACGGATCTTCATCAACGACAAAAACCGCGTTTCATCGTCATCGCTCTTGTTCTTTCTTGGACAGTCTTGCTTCATGTGTCCAATTTGATCACAGTTAAAACACTTTCCCCTGAAGCCACTGTTCCTCTTCTTCGCATCGTTGCCCTTGCGACCGTTGTATTTGCCGACATTTCCAACTTTCCCGTTCTTGATTATACCACCGTACGAGGTAGCCTTCAACGCACGCTCCGTGGCCATCTTCTTTTCACGTCGCTCGTATTCCTTAAGAAGTTTCTCCTTCACTTCCAGCAAAGTGATGTCTTTAACGTTTTCAACAATTGACGAGATTAGCTCGTATTCTTCCGGCAAACTACTCAGGAGAATAACGAGCTGTCGAGCATCATCAAGCGGTTCCCCGAGGGTTTGCAATCTCACAATCAGCTCGTCAAAGCTATCCAGATGCTTCGCCATCGTCGCACTACTCACCATCTTGAATTCGTGCAGTCGACGAGTCATTGCTACACGATTGTGCATCGTCGACCGGTTGTAGAACCCGCGCAGTGTGCTCCAGGCTTGGATGGCCTATGTTGCTGTTCTGATCTTTGTGTGATGCTCTATTGCAACACCTTGAGCAATAATCCCAAGAGCCTTCATGTCGTTAAGCACCCATGCCTCTGTCATTTCCGACTCGGCCTTCACTACTTGAATGTGTGCCAGCAAACCCTTTCTTGCTAGCGTCATACGCATCGAGAATTCCCAGTGGAAGTAGTTGTCGCTTCCCAAAACGACTTCAGCTTTCTTGCTGGCCATTGTGTAGGACATGGGGCGTTGGCGCAACAGCGGGTCTTGAACCGAAGTGCTGACCTTCCGTTAACCAAACTGACTTATTACCGAAACGAGACGATTTATCGTCAATTAAGACAACGTTCTCGATAACGGCGGCAGTACTATTGGCCCGGTAGGATTAACAGCCAATGAATAGGAATCCCTGCCCTCACAAAAGATTGGGACTTACGAATGGGCTCTCCTAAACACTGCTCTTGAGCGGCGGCGGCGTGGACGGCGGCGCTGCGGGGACGGCAGGCGCGGAGAAACGAGAGCGGTCGTAGGTGGAGCTTGCGGCTGTTAACCTGTTGAGGAGGAGACCTTTGTAGTAGTCGGCAAAATGAAAAGTAAATATATTTTAATGGTCCTTAGTTCGCAAACCTATTGCTACTTCTAAGCCAATCATTCTTATGGAACCTCAAAGAACACTTAAGAAGCTTCTGACGTCATTGTCATTAGGATGACGTCATAACCGGTATCAAACCGGTACCCTACTGGTATACTATGCTGGTCGTATTTAATATGCGGCGCTATATCAACAAGAAGATATTTATAAAACAAGTGTTCAATGGTTATGCATCGGCTAAGTCTTCTTGTCCTGCATCATTTTTTCTTATCTATTTCTAATTTAGCTAGAGCGTCTTCAAATCATAGATTTTAGCGGAACGAGACCCACGCCTTGAGTGCCCTGCTAATGACTTCATTCTTTACGGTACTCTGTACCTACTTTATGGTACAGGGGTGTGCTCACCTTTATATGATACAATTCCTCCTTCGGTAAGTTTTAGACTTTCGAAAGTCTACCATTACCTTAACATCACTACCGTATTCCTTATGTGATTGTCGACGTTCAGTCATTAGCGACAGATACCAGGAGCCAATGGCTGAGCAGACAAGATTGTACAGTTGCAATTTATGTCCTTCAGAACAGTGTAGTGCAGAAAAAAACTTCTAAAATCATAAAAAAGCCGTCAAAATGACGCTCGGAGAAGCTGTCAATACCAACGGATTTTAAAAAGCTCATATTGTACCATACATGCCAGCAGATGCCCCATGGCCGTTTGATGAGATTGATTGATAGCGTTGTTTAAGATTTTTCGTGAGTCAAGCTTTGCGGAGTTTGAGACCGCTAGCCAGGCTGCTACTAATGCGGAGATTTCGGGCAGCCATTTACCCATACTGAATCTCATATATGAAGGCACTTTACTAAATCTCATATATTAAGGCACTTTACTAAATCTCATATATTAAGGCGCTTTACTGAATCTCATATAGTAAGGCGCTTTATATGAGGTATTTCGTACGTTTCATAACACATTGTCTCGTTTGTAGCAGCCTGCCGATAGTGCATCGATATTGTTGATATAGCGCCGCATATTAAATACGACCAGCATAGTATACCAGTAGGGTACCGGTTTGATACCGGTTATGACGTCATCCTAATGACGTCATTAGATGACGTCAGAAGCTTCTTAAGTGTTCTTTGAGGTTCCATAAGAATGATTGGCTTAGAAGTAGCAATAGGTTTGCGAACTAAGGACCATTAAAATATATTTACTTTTCATTTTGCCGACTACTACAAAGGTCTCCTCCTCAACAGGTTAACAGCCGCAAGCTCCACCTACGACCGCTCTCGTTTCCTCCGCGCCTGCCGTCCCCGCAGCGCCGCCGTCCACGCCGCCGCCGCTCAAGAGCAGTGTTTAGGAGAGCCCATTCGTAAGTCCCAATCTTTTGTGAGGGCAGGGACTCCTATTCATTGGCTTTAAATCCTACCGGGCCAATAGTACTGCCGCCGTTATCGAGAACGTTGTCTTAATTGGCGATAAATCGTCTCGTTTCGGTAATAAGTCAGTTTGGTTAACGGAAGGTCAGCACTTCGGTTCAAGACCCGCTGTTGCGCCAACGCCCCATGTCCTACACAATGACCAGCAAGAAAGATGAAGTCGTTTTGGGAAGCGACAACTACTTCCACTGGGAATTTTCGATGCGTATGACGCTAGCAAGAAAGGGTTTGCTGGCACACATTCAAGTAGTGACGAGTCGGAAATGACAGAGGCATGGGTACTTAACGACATGAAGGCTCTTGGGATTATTGCTCAAGGTGTTGCAATAGAGCATCACACAAAGATCAGAACAGCAACATCGGTCATCCAAGCCTGGAGCACACTGCGCGAGTTCTACAACCGGTCGACGATGCACAATCGTGTAGCAATGACTCGTCGACTGCACGAATTCAAGATGGAGAGTGGTGCGACGATGGCGAAGCATCTGGATAGCTTTGACGAGCTGATTGTGGGATTGCAAACCCTCGGGGAACCGCTTGATGATGCTCGACAGCTCGTTATTCTCCTGAGGAGTTTGCCGGAAGAATACGAGCTAATCTCGTCAATTGTGGAAAACGTTAAAGACATCACTTTGCTGGAAGTGAAGGAGAAACTTCTTAAGGAATACGAGCGACGTGAAAAGAAGGAGGCCACGGAGCGTGCGTTGAAGGCTACCTCGTACGGTGGCAGAATCAAGAACGGAAAAGTTGGAAAAGTCAGCAAATACAACGGTCGCAAGGGCAACGATGCGAAGAAAAGGAACGGTGGCTTCAGGGGAAAGTGTTTTAACTGTGATCAAATTGGACACATGAAGCAAGACTGTCCAAGAAAGAACAAGAGCGATGACGATGAAAACGCGGTTTTTGTCGTTGATGAAGATCCGTCAGCCGGGTGGTTGATTGACAGTGGCGCAACATCGCACATGACGCCTTATCGCAATGACTTATTTGTATATACAGAAGTAACGCGGGCGATGGTCGTAACCATTGCGGATGACAAGAAACTCCGAGTGGCTGGTACCGGAACGGTTCATTTGTTGGGTATCAACGGAAAGCGAATTCGGATGTTGGAGGTGCTCCACATTCCTGACTTAGACAGAAGGCTTTTATCGGTTGGAAAATTAGTCGAACGCGATAAGCATGTGGAATTCAAACAAAAGTCTTGCATAATTTCGGCAAACTCAAAGGCGATTGCGGCCGGAAAGAAAATCGACAAAGCGTATATCCTGGACTGCGAGCAAGAAGAGGCTCGCTTTGTGGAATATGCTGGGGTTAATAGCGAGTGGGAGCTTTGGCATGCTCGCTTGGGACACCCTGGAGATAATGGTTTGATCAAGACACTGCGTGCCACGAACAGCATACCGGCTGTCAAGAAAAGCACTGAAAAACTGTGCGGTGGATGTTTGAAGGGCAAGCAAACAGTTGATTCGTTCCCGTCACGGTCGAGTGCGAAGACATCACGTGTGCTGGAGCTCGTACACACGGATGTTTTGGGACCAATGAATACGCTCTCAAAGGGTGGTGCAAGATATGTGCTGACGTTCGTAGATGACTTTTCTCGTAATGTGGTAGCATACTTCATGAAGAACAAGAGTGAGGTAGCCGCAAAGTTGAACGAGTTCAAGGCATTCTACGAAAACCAATGGGGTGAACGTTTGAAATGCATACGATCGGACAACGGAAAAGAGTTCGTGAACGAAAAGGTGAATGATATCTGTGCCAGAAGTGGTATCATGCATCAGCGTACCGTGCCATACAGCCCTCAACAGAACGGAGTGGCAGAGCGAATGAATCGTACAATAATGGAAAAGGCACGAAGCATGCTGCACTACAAGAGAATTCCTACTGAATGGTGGGCAGAAGCAGTTAGTACAGCTGTGTATCTCATCAACCGCTCTTTTAATACGTCAAATTTGGACGTCACGCCATACGAAGTAGGGTTTAAGCGAAAGCCGGAGCTCGGACACTTACGTGTCTTTGGATCACATGGCTACGCTCATGTTGATGACGCCAAGCGATCAAAACTTGATCCTAAGAGTTTCAGGTGTTTGTTTCTTGGGTATGCAGAGAGCGCAAAAGGGAATCGTGTGTTTGACTTGGAGAGCAACAAGGTCAAGGTGATACGCTCAGTTAAGCTTGACGAGCGTGAAGTGGACATAATATACTCCACAGCTTCACCACAGCAAGTGACGATCACGCATGTAACCAAGGAATCTGGGGATGCAATTGAGATTAACAATCCTAATCAGCCTACACCAAAAGGGCCCATGGAAGGCGTTGAATCTGATGCCCCGGACGTAGAGATGAATGATGCCGAACCAGGGCGAGAATTTAACATGCCTCATCTTCCTTCGTCTCTCAGTCCATCAAGGACTGGTTTTGAGCTTGAACCATACAGCTCGCCCAATCGTGAATTCAATGAAGACAGAATAGTGTTTCAACCTAGACCAGATCGAATGAGACGACCGCGCGAGCCCATACTTTTGCTAGAGGATGGTTTGGGCAATGACGAAGAACAAAAGATGGAAGAAAGTGACGATCGGCCAACTTCAAATCGTGCAACGATTGACGAGGAAGGACTTATAGCCGAAGCAGTACTGGCTTACGCTGCTAATGTTGGCGAGGCGGACGATGCCCCAACAACATATCAGCAAGCAATGAACAGCGATGATGCTCAAGAGTGGGTGAAGGCGATATGCGCGGATTTCAAGGCTCACGAAGAGAATGGTTCATGGACGTTAGTACCAAAGAGAATGAATGTTCGTCCAATTGGATGCCGATGGGTGTTTGCGAAAAAGCGCAATGAGCACGGACAGGTGACACGCTACAAGGCCCGGCTTGTCGCAAAAGGATTTAAGCAGAAGTTTGGTATTGACTTCTTTGAGACGTACTCGCCAGTGGCAAACATGAACTCCATAAGGGTTGTGCTGTCAGTCATTGTTGCAAAGGGGTACGTGACCGAGCAGCTAGATGCGGATACAGCGTTCCTAAATAGTGACCTTAAGGAACAGGTGTACATGGAGGTACCAACCGGAATATCCAACTCTGAAAATTTAATGTGCAAGCTAGACAAGGCTATATACGGACTCAAACAGGCTGCGAGTGCATGGAACAAAACGATTCATGCTGTTTTCTTGCAAATAGGGTTTCGTAGCAGCGGAGCAGATCAATGTATTTACGTCAAGTGTAAAAACGGCAGCTACGTTTACGTGTGCCTATATGTTGACGATATGATTATCGCTGCCAAGACAAGCAAGGAGATTCAGGAGGTGAAAGCGGCTTTGAAAGATTCTTTTAAGATGAAGGATTTGGGAAAGGTCAAATTTATTCTTTGAATGGAGATCGACCACGACCGAAATTGCAGCACGCTCATGATTCGGCAGACCCGGTATATTGACGACGTGGTGCAAAGGTTCAACCAAGAAGATGCCAAGCCAGTGAAGAACCCATGTGAATCGGGGTTAAAGTTGTCGAAAATGCAATCGCCAACTACAGAGGGCGAAAGAAACGCTATGAGATCGAAGCCCTACAGATCTCTGATTGGATGTTTGTTATACATCACAACGTGTACGCGTCCTGATGTGGCATATGTGGTCACCCAATTATCCCGATTTTTGGAGAATCCAGGTCAGCAACACTGGAAGGCTGCGATTCGCGTACTCCGCTATCTAAAGACGACAAGAGACTACGGAATTATCTACGACGGTAGCACCAGCGAAGTGCATGTTACAGCATACACGGACGCGGACTGGGGCAGCAACATCGATGACCGACGCTCGGTATCGGGAACAATGGTAATGATTGGTGGTGCACCAGTAATTTTCAAGTCCAAATATCAGCGTACGGTGGCGCTGAGTTCTGCTGAGGCGGAATACATGGCTCTCAGCCTATGTACTCAAGAAGTTTTGTGGGTTCGCACGATGCTCAATGATCTGGGTCTCCAACAAGTGGGAGCTACGGAGATTTGGGAAGATAATCAAGGTGCAATCGGGCTGGCCAATAATGCAGGATATAACGGTAGAACCAAGCACATTGACATTCTTTATCACTTCATCCGAGAGAATGTGGCACGAGAAACCATCATTGTCAAGTACGTGTCAACGATGGACCAGTTGGCGGACATGCTAACCAAGGCTCTGGGAACCAAGAGACTCAAGTACTTGATGCTGGCTAGTGGCATCGGACCCAGGCGCGTATAGCATAAGCGGCGAGTGGGAGTGTTGATATAGCGCCGCATATTAAATACGACCAGCATAGTATACCAGTAGGGTACCGGTTTGATACCGGTTATGACGTCATCCTAATGACGTCATTAGATGACGTCAGAAGCTTCTTAAGTGTTCTTTGAGGTTCCATAAGAATGATTGGCTTAGAAGTAGCAATAGGTTTGCGAACTAAGGACCATTAAAATATATTTACTTTTCATTTTGCCGACTACTACAAAGGTCTCCTCCTCAACAGGTTGGAATGAAGGTATCACTACTTGGGACTTCAAGTTGACATGCACCTTCCATCAAAGACACGAAAGTATTTTTCTAAGCGGTAGCCAACCATCTATTGACTGAGAAAATCCGTAATACTTACGTCCTGTCCCAATGGCGATGCCAATTGCCTCGCTGCTTGTTGTGTTTCTAGTTGATGGTGGAACAATTGCCTCGCTGCTTGTTGTGTTTCTAGTTGATGGTGAAGCTAAACTTCGTTATCTACATAGAGCTACCGCCCTCTGAAAGCAATCTTCACAGCGGCTGGGAGATCCACCGATTCCTTTCATTCCGTCTTCATTTGTGTTCAGCTTTCGTAGACAGAGCAAAAATTTTGAGCTAATTGACGTGGTAACATGTTCGCAGCCTTCTGTACAAAGAGTCCAGCAGCGTGACCGTCTCCAGGACACTTCATTGCTTAATTTGCACCACTGAAGAACACAAGCAAAGCTCCGAGCTACGAATCGAATAAGACACAAATCAAAACGTCATGAGTATTTTTCAAACCCTTCGATGCACCATGAAAATGCGGACATGCGGGCTTTTCTGGTGAGTATGAATTCCATATTGCTTTTTGTCGTATTTTCCTCTACAGCTTGCCGCGCCATACTTACTTGCGTGATGTCTTTCATTGCTTCGTGCGTGACGGTTTTGGGCACAAAGCTATCGTCTCTCTAAAGTACATTCCCGGACAAAGCCCCAGCCAGGGCGTACTGACTATCGTTCGCCCCAAAATCTTTGGCGGTAAGCTGGAAATAAGTCTTCGACAAGACACGAGTAATCTCATCTCGATATCACGAAAAGATGCACGCCGTCATCACTTTAAAATCCGCTACGGGCAGAGGCACCAGAGCGTGACGCTGCGAGCTCCAACCAGCGCCATCTTTGAGATGTGGTGGACGGCGCTAGAGAATATGCTTGCCGTGCCCAACTTTGTAGCTATCCCCATTGTTGATACGCGTGAACACCAAGTCGTCATCGCACCGCTTCAATCTGCTCGACGCGACACAGTTCGAAACAAAGAGACTGCGAAGCATGTCCCTGAATTTAAATCATCGGACACTTTGTATTCAACAAACCAAGACGACGACGCGCTGCTTGATGAGATTGCTTTGTATCTGTCTGGGCAAAAAGTTGATGTAACAAAGTTGACTGCAGCAACAGTATCACAAGTCCAGTCCATCCGCTGCTGGGACACTCCATGTTCCGACGTCAGATATGATACCAGTCCATACGGTTCATTCTGCTTGAGGTAAATTTCAAGGCAAATAACGTACCACTTCCACTCTTTAAGCGGAGCATAGGACTATAAGGCGTCTTTTCCTTCTTCTCGCGTCGTGGGGGATCAAGCGCCAGCGTGCTGGCCATGTTATTATCGCGTGGGTCGGTCGCCTCCGAGCCACCTCGGGTGTGGTGTGGAGGCAGCCCCCCCAATACCCGGCCGGCACACGTGCTCGACTTCAAAGAGATGATGCCATTGCGCGCGCGAGCGTCTCCCCCGTTGTATTCTCAATTCGTGTGTACCGCTGGAAACAGTCGGATTGCCACCGACCTAGGAGCTTGATCGTGGTGTCGTTGATGCCGGCGTCGAATAATGCGGTAGCTCCGCCGCTCCGCAATGAATGTGTCCCGAACTTCTTAGGCTCCAGACCCAGTGAACGTGCGCCACTCTTGATCGCTTGGCTTATCGTCCGTGCCGTCAAACATGCCCCGGTGCGAAGTGAACATAATGGTGCAGACGCGTCGGCCACGTTCTTGCTGAGGCTCCACGCGGCTCTCACTGGGCAGAGAAGCTTGTCGCCCGAGCATTCCAGTCGCCGCACCGTGCCTTCACCGTACTGGTCGGTCTTGCTACCACGGAAGTGGATCACGACTGCAGCTGCTTCGGTCTTTGAGTGCGCCAGATGTCCTTCTTTGGTCTCGAAGCTCACGTCCCGCTTTCTGACGATGTAGTCCGCAACTCCCCCGTTGCACCACAAATATTCCGACCGTCGCAGCATAAAGAAGAAAGCCACGACCGCAGCCCCCCACGTGACGCGGTCGGCGTGTGTTCGCAGGTCGAGCTGTCGTCGCATGGCGAGGAGAGTTGTACGATTGACGGGCTGCTTCCTTCGGCTGATGTTGCGTGCACGACGCATACCGCGCATGGCAAGCCAGTGCCCGGCGTGCAAACCCACGCGGTAGCCGAATCGGACGAGATGATGCCACGAGATATGGCTGATCTTGGACACGACGGTAGCGGAAGTGTTGCCGGCCCGACCGGAGCGCCCGTGCCAGCACTCGACAGCAAATTCGACCAGTTGACTCGAGTGGAGACTGTGTCGTCGATGCAATTGGACTGAGTAGCGCCGTGAGGCACACCAACGCCACCATTCACGCCATGTTCGGTCGTACGCGCGACGCGAGCTGGGGGCCAGTGACTGGAGCTGGAGTCGGTGGATCTGGCTCGATACATGCGACGTGTGCGATCGTCCACTGAAATGCGCCGCCAGCCCTAACACATATCACAAAATATTAGTTGCATGCGGACATAATTACCTCGCGATCCAGCGTCTGCCATGATGTTGCTTGACCCCGCGAAATGAGCGGCCGATACACGGAAGTGAAATTGCGCCTCTGCCAAGCCGATGATTCGATTCAGCTCTTGCCCAGCTGCAGAAGTCGAGTGTAGTCGATTCGTCCATGCCACCGCGCTGGTGTTATCGCTCCAGCACCGGATGTGCGTCGTCTACGACCCGAACTCGGCGAGCCATGACGGACCTAGCATCACACACGCCAACGCAATGCACAGCTGCTCTCGTACGTTGATCGGGAATTTGTTGGTTTGCGACCGGATCTCCGCGCGTTCTTCATCATCGAACGTGACTTGGATAAAACGACGAGAGCGCGGGTCGAGGATCACTAAACCATAGTCGCTCGCGTCCATGTATAGATGCACGTCGACCGGCGGATTATGGCAGAAGAGTCGGGTCGGCAGGCCAGTAAGCCGACCAACGCGGAGGATCATTTCGAACCAAGACAGATCAAGTCGGACAGCGGTGGTGATGCGTCGGCGGCCCGATGGCGGCACAGAGCCCGCGAAGTCCGCAATGCGTTGATAGAACGGCTTGGCGGCGTGTAAACATGAGCAGACGTGACGCAAACTTCCGAGGAGCTGTAAAACCGGAGATCGGGTTGTCGTATCTTGACGTTGGAGATCATCGACGCGTCCAAGGGCTTTCTGGATCTTGTCATTCGGCATTGACACCGTGCGTGCTTCTGTATCCCAGTCGAGTCCCAGAGCCCTTACCCGAGGACTCCATTGGGAGGATTTTGCCTCGTTGACCGCCTCCGGGCCGAGCACTGCAATCATCGCGAGTCGCAGGACGTCGGCTGCGATTGCGCAGCGGTTGCCATAGTCCACTTCCACCATGATATGGTCGTCCACCCACTCGTACGCGAAGAACGGTTTGGCATCACTCTCCTTCGGACACATTGAGGCTGGTGACTCGTTGCCGACGATAAACCAGATCGCCCGACCAAATGCACCATAAAACGCCGGGGAGCCGGTCCAACCAAACGGTGCGGCCATGTCAATGACGCCGATACCAAGTTCAGGGAATGACGCTCCCATCCAGCGCACGTCGCGTGCGTTATGCCGGAGGGTACGGAAGGAACTCCTCACGTCACCTTTGAGCATGAGAAGGCGGCAATGATCGCGCGGCGTGAGACGTAGCCTGGCATACTCGGCCTCGATGCGCAATGCGATCCGTGACACGTGCTCGTACTTGATTTGAGGAAGACTGTCATGTTGCTTCGTTCACTGACGTTTCGCGTGGAAACGAAAGGTCGTGAATTAGTCGGATCTCAAACGACGGATCGACTCCGGCTTTTGGTACTGCGCCGAACGGGCTTGACACAATATCCCATCCGTCGAACACTTCGAGGGCGACCACGAGGTACTCCCCTGCGTCTTGGCCTTTGCGAATGCTACGAAGGAACGCCGATTTGTACTCGCGTGCCGATTTGTGGTTTGACGGTCGACGCTGGCGGCGGTGATCAATTGGCGTCCATGCGCGCAGAAGCCGGTAGTCGCGCATCGGACTAGGAGCTCTTTGTGCTCGTACCCTTCGAGCAGCAGTGCCAGGCGCGTTGGATCGAGAGCTTTGTTGGGGCGTGGGTCGGATGGCGTCTCTCCGCGAACCAAGCGAACCGTTTCGGCGATGAGAGCCGGCGCGTCTGGATCAAACTGGATATAGCGTTCGTAGCGGTGTAGTCGATGATGTCACCACAGAGATTGACCCTTCCTGTCGATGCGGCCGATTTTGTTTCCATGTTCAATCGGTGGCGAATGGTCGAGCGCTCGGCGTCAAGGTTGTCCTGTAGCACCCTTCGAATGACGCCGGCGACAGGCCGGTAAAACCCCGTTGGTCGTGCGGGCATCAGCGATGTGTGCGACGTCTGTGACCAATTCGTGCGTCGGGCGACCTGCGGACTGGGCGCAGTGGGCGCGATCAGCGGTCGAGCGCGCCGCTCATTGGACGTACAGTAAGCCGGTCTCAGGGCTGCCGATAAAGGCATGGAGATCGGGACTGACGTACACGCAATAGTACTCGGGTCGCAAGCCGACGTCAAGACGCACAGGCTCGGCGTGGACGAAGGGGTAACCTCGAGTGTATTTCATAGAGCACGATGTTCCGGACGGATCCCGCCGTAACTCTCTTGGATAAAAGCCTTCAAACCCGGGGATAACGACTGCGGCACGAAGTGACCGCGTCGACCGTTGTTACAGCGACCGGGTTGAGACGCGACGTCCGGGCAACCCGAAACTGACAAATAACGGAGGCATAGTGAGAACCTGCTTTGGCGCGGGACCTGTCGAGCGAGATCCGAGGGCAGTGGCCGGCCCCGCATGTCTGCTGCGCGCTCGGGCTTGCGAAACTGCTGTTGCGCTGGTGGAAGGCCGTTGGGCTTGCTGAAAACCGATGTGCTCATGCGCGTGAGTCGTCGCGCGTTCACGACTTGGAGGAGCTGGTGGAAATCACCGTTGCTCGTGTTCAACTTTGGGATGACCGTCAAACGCTCGGTTGACGCGTCGTCGGACAGACTGTCGCGGTCCACGCACATGCGAATATCTTCGAGCACTTGGTTTAACCAGTAAACCAAGTAGGGCAAATTCTCCGCCTCCCATGACTGCCACGTCGTCAGTTCTTGAACAAAATTGAACATCCGGTCCACGAGCTGCACCGTATCGAGGGTTGTGAAGGCGGCTGCAAATGTCCGGAGGGAAGTGATGGCACTGAGGACGTCGGCGATGGACAATGGCCGTTTGGGCTTCGGGACCTCGACGGAAGCTGAAAAGTTTTGCATGTTGGTGGAACCGCTCATTACCCAATCCATCCGCTCCACCTGACTGATTGGGGAGACATGCATGATCGAGAGACCGCGGCTGCCGAACTGGAAGTCATAGATGCGCGTCAGGACGCCCGGGTGCGGCTTGAACTGGACCGCGCGGTGGGATACGAGCATATCAACATAGGCAGCAGGTGA